>JAYESA010000849.1:0-88309 GCA_036927795.1 Iris macrosiphon
AACTGCGGAGTTCTGATGGGATCCGGTGCTCTAGTGTTGGTATGATCGCACCCGTTTAACTTATGTTTTCCTTCCTCTTTATGCCTAATCCCCTCCCCTCCGCTCCATCGGCCGTCTCTTGCGGGCCCCACGCTCTCTTGTTCTTCTCCCCGCCATCTCCGTTATTATTGTTATTTCTTCTTCTTCTTCTTCTTCTTCATAATAATAATAATAATAATAATATAATAATAATAATAATAATTATAGTTATAGTTATAATTATAACAATAGTAATAATAACAATAGTAGTAATAACCGGAAGACGGAGAAAAATAATTACGAGCAAGAAGAAGATGACTCTACTATACTGCCAAAATCGCAAAAAGGGGTGCAACACGAGGACTTCCCAGGAGGTCACCCATCCTAGTACTACTCTCGCCCAAGCACGCTTAACTGCGGAGTTCTGATGGGATCCGGTGCTCTAGTGCTGGTATGATCGCACCCGTTTAACTTATGTTTTCCTTCCTCTTTATGCCTAATCCCCTCCCCTCCGCTCCATCGGCCGTCTCTTGCGGGCCCCACGCTCTCTTGTTCTTCTCCCCGCCATCTCTGTTATTATTGTTATTTCTTCTTCTTCTTCTTCTTCTTCTTCATAATAATAATAATAATATAATAATAATAATAATTATAGTTATAGTTATAGTTATAATTATAACAATAGTAATAATAACAATAGTAGTAATAACCGGAAGACGGAGAAAAATAATTACGAGCAAGAAGAAGATGACTCTATTATACTGCCAAAATCGCAAAAAGGGGTGCAACACGAGGACTTCCCAGGAGGTCACCCATCCTAGTACTACTCTCGCCCAAGCACGCTTAACTGCGGAGTTCTGATGGGATCCGGTGCTCTAGTGCTGGTATGATCGCACCCGTTTAACTTATGTTTTCCTTCCTCTTTATGCCTAATCCCCTCCCCTCCGCTCCATCGGCCGTCTCTTGCGGGCCCCACGCTCTCTTGTTCTTCTCCCCGCCATCTCCGTTATTATTGTTATTTCTTCTTCTTCTTCTTCTTCATAATAATAATAATAATAATATAATAATAATAATAATAATTATAGTTATAGTTATAGTTATAATTATAACAATAGTAATAATAACAATAGTAGTAATAACCGGAAGACGGAGAAAAATAATTACGAGCAAGAAGAAGATGACTCTACTATACTGCCAAAATCGCAAAAAGGGGTGCAACACGAGGACTTCCCAGGAGGTCACCCATCCTAGTACTACTCTCGCCCAAGCACGCTTAACTGCGGAGTTCTGATGGGATCCGGTGCTCTAGTGCTGGTATGATCGCACCCGTTTAACTTATGTTTTCCTTCCTCTTTATGCCTAATCCCCTCCCCTCCGCTCCATCGGCCGTCTCTTGCGGGCCCCACGCTCTCTTGTTCTTCTCCCCGCCATCTCCGTTATTATTGTTATTTCTTCTTCTTCTTCTTCTTCTTCATAATAATAATAATAATATAATAATAATAATAATAATTATAGTTATAGTTATAGTTATAATTATAACAATAGTAATAATAACAATAGTAGTAATAACCGGAAGACGGAGAAAAATAATTACGAGCAAGAAGAAGATGACTCTACTATACTGCCAAAATCGCAAAAAGGGGTGCAACACGAGGACTTCCCAGGAGGTCACCCATCCTAGTACTACTCTCGCCCAAGCACGCTTAACTGCGGAGTTCTGATGGGATCCGGTGCTCTAGTGCTGGTATGATCGCACCCGTTTAACTTATGTTTTCCTTCCTCTTTATGCCTAATCCCCTCCCCTCCGCTCCATCGGCCGTCTCTTGCGGGCCCCACGCTCTCTTGTTCTTCTCCCCGCCATCTCCGTTATTATTGTTATTTCTTCTTCTTCTTCTTCTTCTTCATAATAATAATAATAATAATAATATAATAATAATAATAATTATAGTTATAGTTATAGTTATAATTATAACAATAGTAATAATAACAATAGTAGTAATAACCGGAAGACGGAGAAAAATAATTACGAGCAAGAAGAAGATGACTCTACTATACTGCCAAAATCGCAAAAAGGGGTGCAACACGAGGACTTCCCAGGAGGTCACCCATCCTAGTACAACTCTCGCCCAAGCACGCTTAACTGCGGAGTTCTGATGGGATCCGGTGCTCTAGTGCTGGTATGATCGCACCCGTTTAACTTATGTTTTCCTTCCTCTTTATGCCTAATCCCCTCCCCTCCGCTCCATCGGCCGTCTCTTGCGGGCCCCACGCTCTCTTGTTCTTCTCCCCGCCATCTCCGTTATTATTGTTATTTCTTCTTCTTCTTCTTCTTCTTCTTCATAATAATAATAATAATAATAATATAATAATAATATTAATAATTATAGTTATAGTTATAGTTATAATTATAACAATAGTAATAATAACAATAGTAGTAATAACCGGAAGACGGAGAAAAATAATTACGAGCAAGAAGAAGATGACTCTACTATACTGCCAAAATCGCAAAAAGGGGTGCAACACGAGGACTTCCCAGGAGGTCACCCATCCTAGTACTACTCTCGCCCAAGCACGCTTAACTGCGGAGTTCTGATGGGATCCGGTGCTCTAGTGCTGGTATGATCGCACCCATTTAACTTATGTTTTCCTTCCTCTTTATGCCTAATCCCCTCCCCTCCGCTCCATCGGCCGTCTCTTGCGGTCCCCACGCTCTCTTGTACTTCTCCCCGCATCTCCGTTATTATTGTTATTTCTTCTTCTTCTTCTTCTTCTTCATAATAATAATAATAATAATATAATAATAATAATAATAATTATAGTTATAGTTATAGTTATAATTATAACAATAGTAATAATAACAATAGTAGTAATAACCGGAAGACGGAGAAAAATAATTACGAGCAAGAAGAAGATGACTCTACTATACTGCCAAAATCGCAAAAAGGGGTGCAACACGAGGACTTCCCAGGAGGTCACCCATCCTAGTACTACTCTCGCCCAAGCACGCTTAACTGCAGAGTTCTGATGGGATCCGGTGCTCTAGTGCTGGTATGATCGCACCCGTTTAACTTATGTTTTCCTTCCTCTTTATGCCTAATCCCCTCCCCTCCGCTCCATCGGCCGTCTCTTGCGGGCCCCACGCTCTCTTGTTATTCTCCCCGCCATCTCCGTTATTATTGTTATTTCTTCTTCTTCTTCTTCTTCTTCATAATAATAATAATAATAATATAATAATAATAATAATAATTATAGTTATAGTTATAGTTATAATTATAACAATAGTAATAATAACAATAGTAGTAATAACCGGAAGACGGAGAAAAATAATTACGAGCAAGAAGAAGATGACTCTACTATACTGCCAAAATCGCAAAAAGGGGTGCAACACGAGGACTTCCCAGGAGGTCACCCATACTACTCTCGCCCAAGCACGCTTAACTGCGGAGTTCTGATGGGATCCGGTGCTCTAGTGCTGGTATGATCGCACCCGTTTAACTTATGTTTTCCTTCCTCTTTATGCCTAATCCCCTCCCCTCCGCTCCATCGGCCGTCTCTTGCGGGCCCCACGCTCTCTTGTTCTTCTCCCCGCCATCTCCGTTATTATTGTTATTTCTTCTTCTTCTTCTTCTTCTTCTTCATAATAATAATAATAATAATATAATAATAATAATAATAATTATAGTTATAGTTATAGTTATAATTATAACAATAGTAATAATAACAATAGTAGTAATAACCGGAAGACAGAGAAAAATAATTACGAGCAAGAAGAAGATGACTCTACTATACTGCCAAAATCGCAAAAAGGGGTGCAACACGAGGACTTCCCAGGAGGTCACCCATCCTAGTACTACTCTCGCCCAAGCACGCTTAACTGCGGAGTTCTGATGGGATCCGGTGCTGTAGTGCTGGTATGATCGCACCCGTTTAACTTATGTTTTCCTTCCTCTTTATGCCTAATCCCCTCCCCTCCGCTCCATCGGCCGTCTCTTGCGGGCCCCACGCTCTCTTGTTCTTCTCCCCGCCATCTCCGTTATTATTGTTATTTCTTCTTCTTCTTCTTCTTCTTCTTCATAATAATAATAATAATAATATAATAATAATAATAATAATTATAGTTATAGTTATAGTTATAATTATAACAATAGTAATAATAACAATAGTAGTAATAACCGGAAGACGGAGAAAAATAATTACGAGCAAGAAGAAGATGACTCTACTATACTGCCAAAATCGCAAAAAGGGGTGCAACACGAGGACTTCCCAGGAGGTCACCCATCCTAGTACTACTCTCGCCCAAGCACGCTTAACTGCGGAGTTCTGATGGGATCCGGTGCTCTAGTGCTGGTATGATCGCACCCGTTTAACTTATGTTTTCCTTCCTCTTTATGCCTAATCCCCTCCCCTCCGCTCCATCGGCCGTCTCTTGCGGGCCCCACGCTCTCTTGTTCTTCTCCCCGCCATCTCCGTTATTATTGTTATTTCTTCTTCTTCTTCTTCTTCTTCTTCTTCTTCATAATAATAATAATAATAATATAATAATAATAATAATAATTATAGTTATAGTTATAGTTATAATTATAACAATAGTAATAATAACAATAGTAGTAATAACCGGAAGACGGAGAAAAATAATTACGAGCAAGAAGAAGATGACTCTACTATACTGCCAAAATCGCAAAAAGGGGTGCAACACGAGGACTTCCCAGGAGGTCACCCATCCTAGTACTACTCTCGCCCAAGCACGCTTAACTGCGGAGTTCTGATGGGATCCGGTGCTCTAGTGCTGGTATGATCGCACCCGTTTAACTTATGTTTTCCTTCCTCTTTATGCCTATTCCCCTCCCCTCCGCTCCATCGGCCGTCTCTTGCGGGCCCCACGCTCTCTTGTTCTTCTCCCCGCCATCTCCGTTATTATTGTTATTTCTTCTTCTTCTTCTTCTTCTTCATAATAATAATAATAATATAATAATAATAATAATAATTATAGTTATAGTTATAGTTATAATTATAACAATAGTAATAATAACAATAGTAGTAATAACCGGAAGACGGAGAAAAATAATTACGAGCAAGAAGAAGATGACTCTACTATACTGCCAAAATCGCAAAAAGGGGTGCAACACGAGGACTTCCCAGGAGGTCACCCATCCTAGTACTACTCTCGCCCAAGCACGCTTAACTGCGGAGTTCTGATGGGATCCGGTGCTCTAGTGCTGGTATGATCGCACCCGTTTAACTTATGTTTTCCTTCCTCTTTATGCCTAATCCCCTCCCCTCCGCTCCATCGGCCGTCTCTTGCGGGCCCCACGCTCTCTTGTTCTTCTCCCCGCCATCTCCGTTATTATTGTTATTTCTTCTTCTTCTTCTTCTTCTTCTTCTTCTTCTTCTTCATAATAATAATAATAATAATATAATAATAATAATAATAATTATAGTTATAGTTATAGTTATAATTATAACAATAGTAATAATAACAATAGTAGTAATAACCGGAAGACGGAGAAAAATAATTACGAGCAAGAAGAAGATGACTCTACTATACTGCCAAAATCGCAAAAAGGGGTGCAACACGAGGACTTCCCAGGAGGTCACCCATCCTAGTACTACTCTCGCCCAAGCACGCTTAACTGCGGAGTTCTGATGGGATCCGGTGCTCTAGTGCTGGTATGATCGCACCCGTTTAACTTATGTTTTCCTTCCTCTTTATGCCTAATCCCCTCCCCTCCGCTCCATCGGCCGTCTCTTGCGGGCCCCACGCTCTCTTGTTCTTCTCCCCGCCATCTCCGTTATTATTGTTATTTCTTCTTCTTCTTCTTCTTCTTCTTCATAATAATAATAATAATAATATAATAATAATAATAATAATTATAGTTATAGTTATAGTTATAATTATAACAATAGTAATAATAACAATAGTAGTAATAACCGGAAGACGGAGAAAAATAATTACGAGCAAGAAGAAGATGACTCTACTATACTGCCAAAATCGCAAAAAGGGGTGCAACACGAGGACTTCCCAGGAGGTCACCCATCCTAGTACTACTCTCGCCCAAGCACGCTTAACTGCGGAGTTCTGATGGGATCCGGTGCTCTAGTGCTGGTATGATCGCACCCGTTTAACTTATGTTTTCCTTCCTCTTTATGCCTAATCCCCTCCCCTCCGCTCCATCGGCCGTCTCTTGCGGGCCCCACGCTCTCTTGTTCTTCTCCCCGCCATCTCCGTTATTATTGTTATTTCTTCTTCTTCTTCTTCTTCTTCATAATAATAATAATAATAATATAATAATAATAATAATTATAGTTATAGTTATAGTTATAATTATAACAATAGTAATAATAACAATAGTAGTAATAACCGGAAGACGGAGAAAAATAATTACGAGCAAGAAGAAGATGACTCTACTATACTGCCAAAATCGCAAAAAGGGGTGCAACACGAGGACTTCCCAGGAGGTCACCCATCCTAGTACTACTCTCGCCCAAGCACGCTTAACTGCGGAGTTCTGATGGGATCCGGTGCTCTAGTGCTGGTATGATCGCACCCGTTTAACTTATGTTTTCCTTCCTCTTTATGCCTAATCCCCTCCCCTCCGCTCCATCGGCCGTCTCTTGCGGGCCCCACGCTCTCTTGTTCTTCTCCCCGCCATCTCCGTTATTATTGTTATTTCTTCTTCTTCTTCTTCTTCTTCTTCATAATAATAATAATAATAATATAATAATAATAATAATAATTATAGTTATAGTTATAATTATAACAATAGTAATAATAACAATAGTAGTAATAACCGGAAGACGGAGAAAAATAATTACGAGCAAGAAGAAGATGACTCTACTATACTGCCAAAATCGCAAAAAGGGGTGCAACACGAGGACTTCCCAGGAGGTCACCCATCCTAGTACTACTCTCGCCCAAGCACGCTTAACTGCGGAGTTCTGATGGGATCCGGTGCTCTAGTGCTGGTATGATCGCACCCGTTTAACTTATGTTTTCCTTCCTCTTTATGCCTAATCCCCTCCCCTCCGCTCCATCGGCCGTCTCTTGCGGGCCCCACGCTCTCTTGTTCTTCTCCCCGCCATCTCCGTTATTATTGTTATTTCTTCTTCTTCTTCTTCTTCTTCATAATAATAATAATAATAATATAATAATAATAATAATAATTATAGTTATAGTTATAGTTATAATTATAACAATAGTAATAATAACAATAGTAGTAATAACCGGAAGACGGAGAAAAATAATTACGAGCAAGAAGAAGATGACTCTACTATACTGCCAAAATCGCAAAAAGGGGTGCAACACGAGGACTTCCCAGGAGGTCACCCATCCTAGTACTACTCTCGCCCAAGCACGCTTAACTGCGGAGTTCTGATGGGATCCGGTGCTCTAGTGCTGGTATGATCGCACCCGTTTAACTTATGTTTTCCTTCCTCTTTATGCCTAATCCCCTCCCCTCCGCTCCATCGGCCGTCTCTTGCGGGCCCCACGCTCTCTTGTTCTTCTCCCCGCCATCTCCGTTATTATTGTTATTTCTTCTTCTTCTTCTTCTTCTTCTTCTTCATAATAATAATAATAATAATATAATAATAATAATAATAATTATAGTTATAGTTATAGTTATAATTATAACAATAGTAATAATAACAATAGTAGTAATAACCGGAAGACAGAGAAAAATAATTACGAGCAAGAAGAAGATGACTCTACTATACTGCCAAAATCGCAAAAAGGGGTGCAACACGAGGACTTCCCAGGAGGTCACCCATCCTAGTACTACTCTCGCCCAAGCACGCTTAACTGCGGAGTTCTGATGGGATCCGGTGCTCTAGTGCTGGTATGATCGCACCCGTTTAACTTATGTTTTCCTTCCTCTTTATGCCTAATCCCCTCCCCTCCGCTCCATCGGCCGTCTCTTGCGGGCCCCACGCTCTCTTGTTCTTCTCCCCGCCATCTCCGTTATTATTGTTATTTCTTCTTCTTCTTCTTCTTCTTCATAATAATAATAATAATAATATAATAATAATAATAATAATTATAGTTATAGTTATAGTTATAATTATAACAATAGTAATAATAACAATAGTAGTAATAACCGGAAGACGGAGAAAAATAATTACGAGCAAGAAGAAGATGACTCTACTATACTGCCAAAATCGCAAAAAGGGGTGCAACACGAGGACTTCCCAGGAGGTCACCCATCCTAGTACTACTCTCGCCCAAGCACGCTTAACTGCGGAGTTCTGATGGGATCCGGTGCTCTAGTGCTGGTATGATCGCACCCGTTTAACTTATGTTTTCCTTCCTCTTTATGCCTAATCCCCTCCCCTCCGCTCCATCGGCCGTCTCTTGCGGGCCCCACGCTCTCTTGTTCTTCTCCCCGCCATCTCCGTTATTATTGTTATTTCTTCTTCTTCTTCTTCTTCTTCATAATAATAATAATAATAATATAATAATAATAATAATAATTATAGTTATAGTTATAGTTATAATTATAACAATAGTAATAATAACAATAGTAGTAATAACCGGAAGACGGAGAAAAATAATTACGAGCAAGAAGAAGATGACTCTACTATACTGCCAAAATCGAAAAAAGGGGTGCAACACGAGGACTTCCCAGGAGGTCACCCATCCTAGTACTACTCTCGCCCAAGCACGCTTAACTGCGGAGTTCTGATGGGATCCGGTGCTCTAGTGCTGGTATGATCGCACCCGTTTAACTTATGTTTTCCTTCCTCTTTATGCCTAATCCCCTCCCCTCCGCTCCATCGGCCGTCTCTTGCGGGCCCCACGCTCTCTTGTTCTTCTCCCCGCCATCTCCGTTATTATTGTTATTTCTTCTTCTTCTTATTCTTCTTCATAATAATAATAATAATAATATAATAATAATAAAAATTATAGTTATAGTTATAGTTATAATTATAACAATAGTAATAATAACAATAGTAGTAATAACCGGAAGACGGAGAAAAATAATTACGAGCAAGAAGAAGATGACTCTACTATACTGCCAAAATCGCAAAAAGGGGTGCAACACGAGGACTTCCCAGGAGGTCACCCATCCTAGTACTACTCTCGCCCAAGCACGCTTAACTGCGGAGTTCTGATGGGATCCGGTGCTCTAGTGCTGGTATGATCGCACCCGTTTAACTTATGTTTTCCTTCCTCTTTATGCCTAATCCCCTCCCCTCCGCTCCATCGGCCGTCTCTTACGGGCCCCACGCTCTCTTGTTCTTCTCCCCGCCATCTCCGTTATTATTGTTATTTCTTCTTCTTCTTCTTCTTCTTCTTCTTCTTCTTCATAATAATAATAATAATAATATAATAATAATAATAATAATTATAGTTATAGTTATAGTTATAATTATAACAATAGTAATAATAACAATAGTAGTAATAACCGGAAGACGGAGAAAAATAATTACGAGCAAGAAGAAGATGACTCTACTATACTGCCAAAATCGCAAAAAGGGGTGCAACACGAGGACTTCCCAGGAGGTCACCCATCCTAGTACTACTCTCGCCCAAGCACGCTTAACTGCGGAGTTCTGATGGGATCCGGTGCTCTAGTGCTGGTATGATCGCACCCGTTTAACTTATGTTTTCCTTCCTCTTTATGCCTAATCCCCTCCCCTCCGCTCCATCGGCCGTCTCTTGCGGGCCCCACGCTCTCTTGTTCTTCTCCCCGCCATCTCCGTTATTATTGTTATTTCTTCTTCTTCTTCTTCTTCTTCTTCATAATAATAATAATAATAATATAATAATAATAATAATAATTATAGTTATAGTTATAGTTATAATTATAACAATAGTAATAATAACAATAGTAGTAAT
Source organism: Iris macrosiphon (assembly GCA_036927795.1). Classification (NCBI taxonomy): domain Eukaryota; kingdom Viridiplantae; phylum Streptophyta; class Magnoliopsida; order Asparagales; family Iridaceae; genus Iris; species Iris macrosiphon. Next base: position 9,851 of record JAYESA010000849.1, read on the forward strand.
AACCGGAAGACGGAGAAAAATAATTACGAGCAAGAAGAAGATGACTCTACTATACTGCCAAAATCGCAAAAAGGGGTGCAACACGAGGACTTCCCAGGAGGTCACCCATCCTAGTACTACTCTCGCCCAAGCACGCTTAACTGCGGAGTTCTGATGGGATCCGGTGCTCTAGTGCTGGTATGATCGCACCCGTTTAACTTATGTTTTCCTTCCTCTTTATGCCTAATCCCCTCCCCTCCGCTCCATCGGCCGTCTCTTGCGGGCCCCACGCTCTCTTGTTCTTCTCCCCGCCATCTCCGTTATTATTGTTATTTCTTCTTCTTCTTCTTCTTCATAATAATAATAATAATAATAATATAATAATAATAATAATAATTATAGTTATAGTTATAGTTATAATTATAACAATAGTAATAATAACAATAGTAGTAATAACCGGAAGACGGAGAAAAATAATTACGAGCAAGAAGAAGATGACTCTACTATACTGCCAAAATCGCAAAAAGGGGTGCAACACGAGGACTTCCCAGGAGGTCACCCATCCTAGTACTACTCTCGCCCAAGCACGCTTAACTGCGGAGTTCTGATGGGATCCGGTGCTCTAGTGCTGGTATGATCGCACCCGTTTAACTTATGTTTTCCTTCCTCTTTATGCCTAATCCCCTCCCCTCCGCTCCATCGGCCGTCTCTTGCGGGCCCCACGCTCTCTTGTTCTTCTCTCCGCCATCTCCGTTATTATTGTTATTTCTTCTTCTTCTTCTTCTTCTTCATAATAATAATAATAATAATAATTATAGTTATAGTTATAATTATAACAATAGTAATAATAACAATAGTAGTAATAACCGGAAGACGGAGAAAAATAATTACGAGCAAGAAGAAGATGACTCTACTATACTGCCAAAATCGCAAAAAGGGGTGCAACACGAGGACTTCCCAGGAGGTCACCCATCCTAGTACTACTCTCGCCCAAGCACGCTTAACTGCGGAGTTCTGATGGGATCCGGTGCTCTAGTGCTGGTATGATCGCACCCGTTTAACTTATGTTTTCCTTCCTCTTTATGCCTAATCCCCTCCCCTCCGCTCCATCGGCCGTCTCTTGCGGGCCCCACGCTCTCTTGTTCTTCTCCCCGCCATCTCCGTTATTATTGTTATTTCTTCTTCTTCTTCTTCTTCTTCTTCATAATAATAATAATAATAATATAATAATAATAATAATAATTATAGTTATAGTTATAGTTATAATTATAACAATAGTAATAATAACAATAGTAGTAATAACCGGAAGACGGAGAAAAATAATTACGAGCAAGAAGAAGATGACTCTACTATACTGCCAAAATCGCAAAAAGGGGTGCAACACGAGGACTTCCCAGGAGGTCACCCATCCTAGTACTACTCTCGCCCAAGCACGCTTAACTGCGGAGTTCTGATGGGATCCGGTGCTCTAGTGCTGGTATGATCGCACCCGTTTAACTTATGTTTTCCTTCCTCTTTATGCCTAATCCCCTCCCCTCCGCTCCATCGGCCGTCTCTTGCGGGCCCCACGCTCTCTTGTTCTTCTCCCCGCCATCTCCGTTATTATTGTTATTTCTTCTTCTTCTTCTTCTTCTTCTTCATAATAATAATAATAATAATATAATAATAATAATAATTATTATAGTTATAGTTATAGTTATAATTATAACAATAGTAATAATAACAATAGTAGTAATAACCGGAAGACGGAGAAAAATAATTACGAGCAAGAAGAAGATGACTCTACTATACTGCCAAAATCGCAAAAAGGGGTGCAACACGAGGACTTCCCAGGAGGTCACCCATCCTAGTACTACTCTCGCCCAAGCACGCTTAACTGCGGAGTTCTGATGGGATCCGGTGCTCTAGTGCTGGTATGATCGCACCCGTTTAACTTATGTTTTCCTTCCTCTTTATGCCTAATCCCCTCCCCTCCGCTCCATCGGCCGTCTCTTGCGGGCCCCACGCTCTCTTGTTCTTCTCCCCGCCATCTCCGTTATTATTGTTATTTCTTCTTCTTCTTCTTCTTCTTCTTCATAATAATAATAATAATAATAATATAATAATAATAATAATTATAGTTATAGTTATAGTTATAATTATAACAATAGTAATAATAACAATAGTAGTAATAACCGGAAGACGGAGAAAAATAATTACGAGCAAGAAGAAGATGACTCTACTATACTGCCAAAATCGCAAAAAGGGGTGCAACACGAGGACTTCCCAGGAGGTCACCCATCCTAGTACTACTCTCGCCCAAGCACGCTTAACTGCGGAGTTCTGATGGGATCCGGTGCTCTAGTGCTGGTATGATCGCACCCGTTTAACTTATGTTTTCCTTCCTCTTTATGCCTAATCCCCTCCCCTCCGCTCCATCGGCCGTCTCTTGCGGGCCCCACGCTCTCTTGTTCTTCTCCCCGCCATCTCCGTTATTATTGTTATTTCTTCTTCTTCTTCTTCTTCTTCTTCTTCTTCATAATAATAATAATAATAATATAATAATAATAATAATAATTATAGTTATAGTTATAGTTATAATTATAACAATAGTAATAATAACAATAGTAGTAATAACCGGAAGACGGAGAAAAATAATTACGAGCAAGAAGAAGATGACTCTACTATACTGCCAAAATCGCAAAAAGGGGTGCAACACGAGGACTTCCCAGGAGGTCACCCATCCTAGTACTACTCTCGCCCAAGCACGCTTAACTGCGGAGTTCTGATGGGATCCGGTGCTCTAGTGCTGGTATGATCGCACCCGTTTAACTTATGTTTTCCTTCCTCTTTATGCCTAATCCCCTCCCCTCCGCTCCATCGGCCGTCTCTTGCGGGCCCCACGCTCTCTTGTTCTTCTCCCCGCCATCTCCGTTATTATTGTTATTTCTTCTTCTTCTTCTTCTTCTTCATAATAATAATAATAATAATATAATAATAATAATAATAATTATAGTTATAGTTATAGTTATAATTATAACAATAGTAATAATAACAATAGTAGTAATAACCGGAAGACGGAGAAAAATAATTACGAGCAAGAAGAAGATGACTCTACTATACTGCCAAAATCACAAAAAGGGGTGCAACACGAGGACTTCCCAGGAGGTCACCCATCCTAGTACTACTCTCGCCCAAGCACGCTTAACTGCGGAGTTCTGATGGGATCCGGTGCTCTAGTGCTGGTATGATCGCACCCGTTTAACTTATGTTTTCCTTCCTCTTTATGCCTAATCCCCTCCCCTCCGCTCCATCGGCCGTCTCTTGCGGGCCCCACGCTCTCTTGTTCTTCTCCCCGCCATCTCCGTTATTATTGTTATTTCTTCTTCTTCTTCTTCTTCTTCATAATAATAATAATAATAATATAATAATAATAATAATAATTATAGTTATAGTTATAGTTATAATTATAACAATAGTAATAATAACAATAGTAGTAATAACCGGAAGACGGAGAAAAATAATTACGAGCAAGAAGAAGATGACTCTACTATACTGCCAAAATCGCAAAAAGGGGTGCAACACGAGGACTTCCCAGGAGGTCACCCATCCTAGTACTACTCTCGCCCAAGCACGCTTAACTGCGGAGTTCTGATGGGATCCGGTGTTCTAGTGCTGGTATAATCGCACCCGTTTAACTTATGTTTTCCTTCCTCTTTATGCCTAATCCCCTCCCCTCCGCTCCATCGGCCGTCTCTTGCGGGCCCCACGCTCTCTTGTTCTTCTCCCCGCCATCTCCGTTATTATTGTTATTTCTTCTTCTTCTTCTTCTTCATAATAATAATAATAATAATAATAATAATATAATAATAATAATAATAATTATAGTTATAGTTATAGTTATAATTATAACAATAGTAATAATAACAATAGTAGTAATAACCGGAAGACGGAGAAAAATAATTACGAGCAAGAAGAAGATGACTCTACTATACTGCCAAAATCGCAAAAAGGGGTGCAACACGAGGACTTCCCAGGAGGTCACCCATCCTAGTACTACTCTCGCCCAAGCACGCTTAACTGCGGAGTTCTGATGGGATCCGGTGCTCTAGTGCTGGTATGATCGCACCCGTTTAACTTATGTTTTCCTTCCTCTTTATGCCTAATCCCCTCCCCTCCGCTCCATCGGCCGTCTCTTGCGGGCCCCACGCTCTCTTGTTCTTCTCCCCGCCATCTCCGTTATTATTGTTATTTCTTCTTCTTCTTCTTCTTCTTCTTCTTCTTCATAATAATAATAATAATAATATAATAATAATAATAATAATTATAGTTATAGTTATAGTTATAATTATAACAATAGTAATAATAACAATAGTAGTAATAACCGGAAGACGGAGAAAAATAATTACGAGCAAGAAGAAGATGACTCTACTATACTGCCAAAATCGCAAAAAGGGGTGCAACACGAGGACTTCCCAGGAGGTCACCCATCCTAGTACTACTCTCGCCCAAGCACGCTTAACTGCGGAGTTCTGATGGGATCCGGTGCTCTAGTGCTGGTATGATCGCACCCGTTTAACTTATGTTTTCCTTCCTCTTTATGCCTAATCCCCTCCCCTCCGCTCCATCGGCCGTCTCTTGCGGGCCCCACGCTCTCTTGTTCTTCTCCCCGCCATCTCCGTTATTATTGTTATTTCTTCTTCTTCTTCTTCTTCTTCATAATAATAATAATAATAATATAATAATAATAATAATAATTATAGTTATAGTTATAGTTATAATTATAACAATAGTAATAATAACAATAGTAGTAATAACCGGAAGACGGAGAAAAATAATTACGAGCAAGAAGAAGATGACTCTACTATACTGCCAAAATCGCAAAAAGGGGTGCAACACGAGGACTTCCCAGGAGGTCACCCATCCTAGTACTACTCTCGCCCAAGCACGCTTAACTGCGGAGTTCTGATGGGATCCGGTGCTCTAGTGCTGGTATGATCGCACCCGTTTAACTTATGTTTTCCTTCCTCTTTATGCCTAATCCCCTCCCCTCCGCTCCATCGGCCGTCTCTTGCGGGCCCCACGCTCTCTTGTTCTTCTCCCCGCCATCTCCGTTATTATTGTTATTTCTTCTTCTTCTTCTTCTTCTTCTTCATAATAATAATAATAATAATATAATAATAATAATAATAATTATAGTTATAGTTATAGTTATAATTATAACAATAGTAATAATAACAATAGTAGTAATAACCGGAAGACGGAGAAAAATAATTACGAGAAAGAAGAAGATGACTCTACTATACTGCCAAAATCGCAAAAAGGGGTGCAACACGAGGACTTCCCAGGAGGTCACTCATCCTAGTACTACTCTCGCCCAAGCACGCTTAACTGCGGAGTTCTGATGGGATCCGGTGCTCTAGTGCTGGTATGATCGCACCCGTTTAACTTATGTTTTCCTTCCTCTTTATGCCTAATCCCCTCCCCTCCGCTCCATCGGTCGTCTCTTGCGGGCCCCACGCTCTCTTGTTCTTCTCCCCGCCATCTCCGTTATTATTGTTATTTCTTCTTCTTCTTCTTCTTCATAATAATAATAATAATAATAATATAATAATAATAATAATTATTATAGTTATAGTTATAGTTATAATTATAACAATAGTAATAATAACAATAGTAGTAATAACCGGAAGACGGAGAAAAATAATTACGAGCAAGAAGAAGATGACTCTACTATACTGCCAAAATCGCAAAAAGGGGTGCAACACGAGGACTTCCCAGGAGGTCACCCATCCTAGTACTACTCTCGCCCAAGCACGCTTAACTGCGGAGTTCTGATGGGATCCGGTGCTCTAGTGCTGGTATGATCGCACCCGTTTAACTTATGTTTTCCTTCCTCTTTATGCCTAATCCCCTCCCCTCCGCTCCATCGGCCGTCTCTTGCGGGCCCCACGCTCTCTTGTTCTTCTCCCCGCCATCTCCGTTATTATTGTTATTTCTTCTTCTTCTTCTTCTTCTTCATAATAATAATAATAATAATATAATAATAATTATAATAATTATAGTTATAGTTATAGTTATAATTATAACAATAGTAATAATAACAATAGTAGTAATAACCGGAAGACGGAGAAAAATAATTACGAGCAAGAAGAAGATGACTCTACTATACTGCCAAAATCGCAAAAAGGGGTGCAACACGAGGACTTCCCAGGAGGTCACCCATCCTAGTACTACTCTCGCCCAAGCACGCTTAACTGCGGAGTTCTGATGGGATCCGGTGTTCTAGTGCTGGTATGATCGCACCCGTTTAACTTATGTTTTCCTTCCTCTTTATGCCTAATCCCCTCCCCTCCGCTCCATCGGCCGTCTCTTGCGGGCCCCACGCTCTCTTGTTCTTCTCCCCGCCATCTCCGTTATTATTGTTATTTCTTCTTTTTTTCTTCTTCTTCGTAATAATAATAATAATAATATAACAATAATAATAATAATTATAGTTATAGTTATAGTTATAATTTTAACAATAGTAATAATAACAATAGTAGTAATAACCGGAAGACGGAGAAAAATAATTACGAGCAAGAAGAAGATGACTCTACTATACTGCCAAAATCGCAAAAAGGGGTGCAACACGAGGACTTCACAGGAGGTCACCCATCCTAGTACTACTCTCGCCCAAGCACGCTTAACTGCGGAGTTCTGATGGGATCCGGTGCTCTAGTGCTGGTATGATCGCACCCGTTTAACTTATGTTTTCCTTCCTCTTTATGCCTAATCCCCTCCCCTCCGCTCCATCGGCCGTCTCTTGCGGGCCCCACGCTCTCTTGTTCTTCTCCCCGCCATCTCCGTTATTATTGTTATTTCTTCTTCTTCTTCTTCTTCTTCTTTATAATAATAATAATAATAATATAATAATAATAATAATTATAGTTATAGTTATAGTTATAATTATAACAATAGTAATAATAACAATAGTAGTAATAACCGGAAGACGGAGAAAAATAATTACGAGCAAGATGAAGATGACTCTACTATACTGCCAAAATCGCAAAAAGGGGTGCAACACGAGGACTTCCCAGGAGGTCACCCATCCTAGTACTACTCTCGCCCAAGCACGCTTAACTGCGGAGTTCTGATGGGATCCGGTGCTCTAGTGCTGGTATGATCGCACCCGTTTAACTTATGTTTTCCTTCCTCTTTATGCCTAATCCCCTCCCCTCCGCTCCATCGGCCGTCTCTTGCGGGCCCCACGCTCTCTTGTTCTTCTCCCCGCCATCTCCGTTATTATTGTTATTTCTTCTTCTTCTTCTTCTTCTTCTTCATAATAATAATAATAATAATAATATAATAATAATAATAATTATAGTTATAGTTATAGTTATAATTATAACAATAGTAATAATAACAATAGTAGTAATAACCGGAAGACGGAGAAAAATAATTACGAGCAAGAAGAAGATGACTCTACTATACTGCCAAAATCGCAAAAAGGGGTGCAACACGAGGACTTCCCAGGAGGTCACCCATCCTAGTACTACTCTCGCCCAAGCACGCTTAACTGCGGAGTTCTGATGGGATCCGGTGCTCTAGTACTGGTATGATCGCACCCGTTTAACTTATGTTTTCCTTCCTCTTTATGCCTAATCCCCTCCCCTCCGCTCCATCGGCCGTCTCTTGCGGGCCCCACGCTCTCTTGTTCTTCTCCCCGCCATCTCCGTTATTATTGTTATTTCTTCTTCTTCTTCTTCTTCTTCATAATAATAATAATAATAATATAATAATAATAATAATAATTATAGTTATAGTTATAGTTATAATTATAACAATAGTAATAATAACAATAGTAGTAATAACCGGAAGACGGAGAAAAATAATTACGAGCAAAAAGAAGATGACTCTACTATACTGCCAAAATCGCAAAAAGGGGTGCAACACGAGGACTTCCCAGGAGGTCACCCATCCTAGTACTACTCTCGCCCAAGCACGCTTAACTGCGGAGTTCTGATGGGATCCGGTGCTCTAGTGCTGGTATGATCGCACCCGTTTAACTTATGTTTTCCTTCCTCTTTATGCCTAATCCCCTCCCCTCCGCTCCATCGGCCGTCTCTTGCGGGCCCCACGCTCTCTTGTTCTTCTCCCCGCCATCTCCGTTATTATTGTTATTTCTTCTTCTTCTTCTTCTTCTTCTTCATAATAATAATAATAATAATAATATAATAATAATAATAATTATAGTTATAGTTATAGTTATAATTATAACAATAGTAATAATAACAATAGTAGTAATAACCGGAAGACGGAGAAAAATAATTACGAGCAAGAAGAAGCTATACTGCCAAAATCGCAAAAAGGGGTGCAACACGAGGACTTCCCAGGAGGTCACCCATCCTAGTACTACTCTCGCCAAGCACGCTTAACTGCGGAGTTCTGATGGGATCCGGTGCTCTAGTGCTGGTATGATCGCACCCGTTTAACTTATGTTTTCCTTCCTCTTTATGCCTAATCCCCTCCCCTCCGCTCCATCGGCCGTCTCTTGCGGGCCCCACGCTCTCTTGTTCTTCTCCCCGCCATCTCCGTTATTATTGTTATTTCTTCTTCTTCTTCTTCTTCTTCATAATAATAATAATAATAATATAATAATAATAATAATAATTATAGTTATAGTTATAGTTATAATTATAACAATAGTAATAATAACAATAGTAGTAATAACCGGAAGACGGAGAAAAATAATTACGAGCAAGAAGAAGATGACTCTACTATACTGCCAAAATCGCAAAAAGGGGTGCAACACGAGGACTTCCCAGGAGGTCACCCATCCTAGTACTACTCTCGCCCAAGCACGCTTAACTGCGGAGTTCTGATGGGATCCGGTGCTGGTATGATCGCACCCGTTTAACTTATGTTTTCCTTCCTCTTTATGCCTAATCCCCTCCCCTCCGCTCCATCGTCCGTCTCTTGCGGGCCCCACGCTCTCTTGTTCTTCTCCCCGCCATCTCCGTTATTATTGTTATTTCTTCTTCTTCTTCTTCTTCTTCTTCTTCTTCTTCTTCATAATAATAATAATAATAATATAATAATAATAATAATTATTATAGTTATAGTTATAGTTATAATTATAACAATAGTAATAATAACAATAGTAGTAATAACCGGAAGACGGAGAAAAATAATTACGAGCAAGAAGAAGATGACTCTACTATACTGCCAAAATCGCAAAAAGGGGTGCAACACGAGGACTTCCCAGGAGGTCACCCATCCTAGTACTACTCTCGCCCAAGCACGCTTAACTGCGGAGTTCTGATGGGATCCGGTGCTCTAGTGCTGGTATGATCGCACCCGTTTAACTTATGTTTTCCTTCCTCTTTATGCCTAATCCCCTCCCCTCCGCTCCATCGGCCGTCTCTTGCGGGCCCCACGCTCTCTTGTTCTTCTCCCCGCCATCTCCGTTATTATTGTTATTTCTTCTTCTTCTTCTTCTTCTTCATAATAATAATAATAATATAATAATAATAATAATAATTATAGTTATAGTTATAGTTATAATTATAACAATAGTAATAATAACAATAGTAGTAATAACCGGAAGACGGAGAAAAATAATTACGAGCAAGAAGAAGATGACTCTACTATACTGCCAAAATCGCAAAAAGGGGTGCAACACGAGGACTTCCCAGGAGGTCACCCATCCTAGTACTACTCTCGCCCAAGCACGCTTAACTGCGGAGTTCTGATGGGATCCGGTGCTGGTATGATCGCACCCGTTTAACTTATGTTTTCCTTCCTCTTTATGCCTAATCCCCTCCCCTCCGCTCCATCGGCCGTCTCTTGCGGGCCCCACGCTCTCTTGTTCTTCTCCCCGCCATCTCCGTTTTTATTGTTATTTCTTCTTCTTCTTCTTCTTCTTCTTCATAATAATAATAATAATAATATAATAATAATAATAATAATTATAGTTATAGTTATAGTTATAATTATAACAATAGTAATAATAACAATAGTAGTAATAACCGGAAGACGGAGAAAAATAATTACGAGCAAGAAGAAGATGACTCTACTATACGGCCAAAATCGCAAAAAGGGGTGCAACACGAGGACTTCCCAGGAGGTCACCCATCCTAGTACTACTCTCGCCCAAGCACGCTTAACTGCGGAGTTCTGATGGGATCCGGTGCTCTAGTGCTGGTATGATCGCACCCGTTTAACTTATGTTTTCCTTCCTCTTTATGCCTAATCCCCTCCCCTCCGCTCCATCGGCCGTCTCTTGCGGGCCCCACGCTCTCTTGTTCTTCTCCCCGCCATCTCCGTTATTATTGTTATTTCTTCTTCTTCTTCTTCTTCTTCTTCTTCATAATAATAATAATAATAATATAATAATAATAATAATAATTATAGTTATAGTTATAGTTATAATTATAAAATAGTAATAATAACAATAGTAGTAATAACCGGAAGACGGAGAAAAATAATTACGAGCAAGAAGAAGATGACTCTACTATACTGCCAAAATCGCAAAAAGGGGTGCAACACGAGGACTTCCCAGGAGGTCACCCATCCTAGTACTACTCTCGCCCAAGCACGCTTAACTGCGGAGTTCTGATGGGATCCGGTGCTCTAGTGCTGGTATGATCGCACCCGTTTAACTTATGTTTTCCTTCCTCTTTATGCCTAATCCCCTCCCCTCCGCTCCATCGGCCGTCTCTTGCGGGCCCCACGCTCTCTTGTTCTTCTCCCCGCCATCTCCGTTATTATTGTTATTTCTTCTTCTTCTTCTTCTTCTTCTTCATAATAATAATAATAATAATATAATAATAATAATAATAATTATAGTTATAGTTATAGTTATAATTATAACAATAGTAATAATAACAATAGTAGTAATAACCGAAAGACGGAGAAAAATAATTACGAGCAAGAAGAAGATGACTCTACTATACTGCCAAAATCGCAAAAAGGGGTGCAACACGAGGACTTCCCAGGAGGTCACCCATCCTAGTACTACTCTCGCCCAAGCACGCTTAACTGCGGAGTTCTGATGGGATCCGGTGCTCTAGTGCTGGTATGATCGCACCCGTTTAACTTATGTTTTCCTTCCTCTTTATGCCTAATCCCCTCCCCTCCGCTCCATCGGCCGTCTCTTGCGGGCCCCACGCTCTCTTGTTCTTCTCCCCGCCATCTCCGTTATTATTGTTATTTCTTCTTCTTCTTCTTCTTCATAATAATAATAATAATAATATAATAATAATAATAATTATAGTTATAGTTATAGTTATAATTATAACAATAGTAATAATAACAATAGTAGTAATAACCGGAAGACGGAGAAAAATAATTACGAGCAAGAAGAAGATGACTCTACTATACTGCCAAAATCGCAAAAAGGGGTGCAACACGAGGACTTCCCAGGAGGTCACCCATCCTAGTACTACTCTCGCCCAAGCACGCTTAACTGCGGAGTTCTGATGGGATCCGGTGCTCTAGTGCTGGTATGATCGCACCCGTTTAACTTATGTTTTCCTTCCTCTTTATGCCTAATCCCCTCCCCTCCGCTCCATCGGCCGTCTCTTGCGGGCCCCACGCTCTCTTGTTCTTCTCCCCGCCATCTCCGTTATTATTGTTATTTCTTCTTCTTCTTCTTCATAATAATAATAATAATAATATAATAATAATAATAATAATTATAGTTATAGTTATAATTATAACAATAGTAATAATAACAATAGTAGTAATAACCGGAAGACGGAGAAAAATAATTACGAGCAAGAAGAAGATGACTCTACTATACTGCCAAAATCGCAAAAAGGGGTGCAACACGAGGACTTCCCAGGAGGTCACCCATCCTAGTACTACTCTCGCCCAAGCACGCTTAACTGCGGAGTTCTGATGGGATCCGGTGCTCTAGTGCTGGTATGATCGCACCCGTTTAACTTATGTTTTCCTTCCTCTTTATGCCTAATCCCCTCCCCTCCGCTCCATCGGCCGTCTCTTGCGGGCCCCACGCTCTCTTGTTCTTCTCCCCGCCATCTCCGTTATTATTGTTATTTCTTCTTCTTCTTCTTCTTCTTCTTCTTCTTCATAATAATAATAATAATAATATAATAATAATAATAATTATAGTTATAGTTATAGTTATAATTATAACAATAGTAATAATAACAATAGTAGTAATAACCGGAAGACGGAGAAAAATAATTACGAGCAAGAAGAAGATGACTCTACTATACTGCCAAAATCGCAAAAAGGGGTGCAACACGAGGACTTCCCAGGAGGTCACCCATCCTAGTACTACTCTCGCCCAAGCACGCTTAACTGCGGAGTTCTGATGGGATCCGGTGCTGGTATGATCGCACCCGTTTAACTTATGTTTTCCTTCCTCTTTATGCCTAATCCCCTCCCCTCCGCTCCATCGGCCGTCTCTTGCGGGCCCCACGCTCTCTTGTTCTTCTCCCCGCCATCTCCGTTATTATTGTTATTTCTTCTTCTTCTTCTTCTTCTTCTTCATAATAATAATAATAATAATATAATAATAATAATAATAATTATAGTTATAGTTATAGTTATAATTATAACAATAGTAATAATAACAATAGTAGTAATAACCGGAAGACGGAGAAAAATAATTACGAGCAAGAAGAAGATGACTCTACTATACTGCCAAAATCGCAAAAAGGGGTGCAACACGAGGACTTCCCAGGAGGTCACCCATCCTAGTACTACTCTCGCCCAAGCACGCTTAACTGCGGAGTTCTGATGGGATCCGGTGCTCTAGTGCTGGTATGATCGCACCCGTTTAACTTATGTTTTCCTTCCTCTTTATGCCTAATCCCCTCCCCTCCGCTCCATCGGCCGTCTCTTGCGGGCCCCACGCTCTCTTGTTCTTCTCCCCGCCATCTCCGTTATTATTGTTATTTCTTCTTCTTCTTCTTCTTCTTCTTCTTCATAATAATAATAATAATAATAATATAATAATAATAATAATAATTATAGTTATAGTTATAGTTATAATTATAAAATAGTAATAATAACAATAGTAGTAATAACCGGAAGACGGAGAAAAATAATTACGAGCAAGAAGAAGATGACTCTACTATACTGCCAAAATCGCAAAAAGGGGTGCAACACGAGGACTTCCCAGGAGGTCACCCATCCTAGTACTACTCTCGCCCAAGCACGCTTAACTGCGGAGTTCTGATGGGATCCGGTGCTCTAGTGCTGGTATGATCGCACCCGTTTAACTTATGTTTTCCTTCCTCTTTATGCCTAATCCCCTCCCCTCCGCTCCATCGGCCGTCTCTTGCGGGCCCCACGCTCTCTTGTTCTTCTCCCCGCCATCTCCGTTATTATTGTTATTTCTTCTTCTTCTTCTTCTTCTTCTTCATAATAATAATAATAATAATATAATAATAATAATAATAATTATAGTTATAGTTATAGTTATAATTATAACAATAGTAATAATAACAATAGTAGTAATAACCGAAAGACGGAGAAAAATAATTACGAGCAAGAAGAAGATGACTCTACTATACTGCCAAAATCGCAAAAAGGGGTGCAACACGAGGACTTCCCAGGAGGTCACCCATCCTAGTACTACTCTCGCCCAAGCACGCTTAACTGCGGAGTTCTGATGGGATCCGGTGCTCTAGTGCTGGTATGATCGCACCCGTTTAACTTATGTTTTCCTTCCTCTTTATGCCTAATCCCCTCCCCTCCGCTCCATCGGCCGTCTCTTGCGGGCCCCACGCTCTCTTGTTCTTCTCCCCGCCATCTCCGTTATTATTGTTATTTCTTCTTCTTCTTCTTCTTCATAATAATAATAATAATAATATAATAATAATAATAATAATTATAGTTATAGTTATAGTTATAATTATAACAATAGTAATAATAACAATAGTAGTAATAACCGGAAGACGGAGAAAAATAATTACGAGCAAGAAGAAGATGACTCTACTATACTGCCAAAATCGCAAAAAGGGGTGCAACACGAGGACTTCCCAGGAGGTCACCCATCCTAGTACTACTCTCGCCCAAGCACGCTTAACTGCGGAGTTCTGATGGGATCCGGTGCTCTAGTGCTGGTATGATCGCACCCGTTTAACTTATGTTTTCCTTCCTCTTTATGCCTAATCCCCTCCCCTCCGCTCCATCGGCCGTCTCTTGCGGGCCCCACGCTCTCTTGTTCTTCTCCCCGCCATCTCCGTTATTATTGTTATTTCTTCTTCTTCTTCTTCTTCTTCATAATAATAATAATAATAATATAATAATAATAATAATAATTATAGTTATAGTTATAATTATAACAATAGTAATAATAACAATAGTAGTAATAACCGGAAGACGGAGAAAAATAATTACGAGCAAGAAGAAGATGACTCTACTATACTGCCAAAATTGCAAAAAGGGGTGCAACACGAGGACTTCCCAGGAGGTCACCCATCCTAGTACTACTCTCGCCCAAGCACGCTTAACTGCGGAGTTCTGATGGGATCCGGTGCTCTAGTGCTGGTATGATCGCACCCGTTTAACTTATGTTTTCCTTCCTCTTTATGCCTAATCCCCTCCCCTCCGCTCCATCGGCCGTCTCTTGCGGGCCCCACGCTCTCTTGTTCTTCTCCCCGCCATCTCCGTTATTATTGTTATTTCTTCTTCTTCTTCTTCTTCTTCTTCATAATAATAATAATAATAATATAATAATAATAATAATAATTATAGTTATAGTTATAGTTATAATTATAACAATAGTAATAATAACAATAGTAGTAATAACCGGAAGACGGAGAAAAATAATTACGAGCAAGAAGAAGATGACTCTACTATACTGCCAAAATCGCAAAAAGGGGTGCAACACGAGGACTTCCCAGGAGGTCACCCATCCTAGTACTACTCTCGCCCAAGCACGCTTAACTGCGGAGTTCTGATGGGATCCGGTGCTCTAGTGCTGGTATGATCGCACCCGTTTAACTTATGTTTTCCTTCCTCTTTATGCCTAATCCCCTCCCCTCCGCTCCATCGGCCGTCTCTTGCGGGCCCCACGCTCTCTTGTTCTTCTCCCCGCCATCTCCGTTATTATTGTTATTTCTTCTTCTTCTTCTTCTTCATAATAATAATAATAATAATATAATAATAATAATAATAATTATAGTTATAGTTATAGTTATAATTATAACAATAGTAATAATAACAATAGTAGTAATAACCGGAAGACGGAGAAAAATAATTACGAGCAAGAAGAAGATGACTCTACTATACTGCCAAAATCGCAAAAAGGGGTGCAACACGAGGACTTCCCAGGAGGTCACCCATCCTAGTACTACTCTCGCCCAAGCACGCTTAACTGCGGAGTTCTGATGGGATCCGGTGCTCTAGTGCTGGTATGATCGCACCCGTTTAACTTATGTTTTCCTTCCTCTTTATGCCTAATCCCCTCCCCTCCGCTCCATCGGCCGTCTCTTGCGGGCCCCACGCTCTCTTGTTCTTCTCCCCGCCATCTCCGTTATTATTGTTATTTCTTCTTCTTCTTCTTCTTCATAATAATAATAATAATAATAATATAATAATAATAATAATAATTATAGTTATAGTTATAGTTATAATTATAACAATAGTAATAATAACAATAGTAGTAATAACCGGAAGACGGAGAAAAATAATTACGAGCAAGAAGAAGATGACTCTACTATACTGCCAAAATCGCAAAAAGGGGTGCAACACGAGGACTTCCCAGGAGGTCACCCATCCTAGTACTACTCTCGCCCAAGCACGCTTAACTGCGGAGTTCTGATGGGATCCGGTGCTCTAGTGCTGGTATGATCGCACCCGTTTAACTTATGTTTTCCTTCCTCTTTATGCCTAATCCCCTCCCCTCCGCTCCATCGGCCGTCTCTTGCGGGCCCCACGCTCTCTTGTTCTTCTCCCCGCCATCTCCGTTATTATTGTTATTTCTTCTTCTTCTTCTTCTTCTTCTTCATAATAATAATAATAATAATATAATAATAATAATAATTATAGTTATAGTTATAGTTATAATTATAACAATAGTAATAATAACAATAGTAGTAATAACCGGAAGACGGAGAAAAATAATTACGAGCAAGAAGAAGATGACTCTACTATACTGCCAAAATCGCAAAAAGGGGTGCAACACGAGGACTTCCCAGGAGGTCACCCATCCTAGTACTACTCTCGCCCAAGCACGCTTAACTGCGGAGTTCTGACGGGATCCGGTGTTCTAGTGCTGGTATGATCGCACCCGTTTAACTTATGTTTTCCTTCCTCTTTATGCCTAATCCCCTCCCCTCCGCTCCATCGGCCGTCTCTTGCGGGCCCCACGCTCTCTTGTTCTTCTCCCCGCCATCTCCGTTATTATTGTTATTTCTTCTTCTTCTTCTTCTTCATAATAATAATAATAATAATATAATAATAATAATAATAATTATAGTTATAGTTATAGTTATAATTATAACAATAGTAATAATAACAATAGTAGTAATAACCGGAAGACGGAGAAAAATAATTACGAGCAAGAAGAAGATGACTCTACTATACTGCCAAAATCGCAAAAAGGGGTGCAACACGAGGACTTCCCAGGAGGTCACCCATCCTAGTACTACTCTCGCCCAAGCACGCTTAACTGCGGAGTTCTGATGGGATCCGGTGCTCTAGTGCTGGTATGATCGCACCCGTTTAACTTATGTTTTCCTTCCTCTTATGCCTAATCCCCTCCCCTCCGCTCCATCGGCCGTCTCTTGCGGGCCCCACGCTCTCTTGTTCTTCTCCCCGCCATCTCCGTTATTATTGTTATTTCTTCTTCTTCTTCTTCTTCTTCATAATAATAATAATAATAATATAATAATAATAATAATAATTATAGTTATAGTTATAGTTATAATTATAACAATAGTAATAATAACAATAGTAGTAATAACCGGAAGACGGAGAAAAATAATTACGAGCAAGAAGAAGATGACTCTACTATACTGCCAAAATTGCAAAAAGGGGTGCAACACGAGGACTTCCCAGGAGGTCACCCATCCTAGTACTACTCTCGCCCAAGCACGCTTAACTGCGGAGTTCTGATGGGATCCGGTGCTCTAGTGCTGGTATGATCGCACCCGTTTAACTTATGTTTTCCTTCCTCTTTATGCCTAATCCCCTCCCCTCCGCTCCATCGGCCGTCTCTTGCGGGTCCCACGCTCTCTTGTTCTTCTCCCCGCCATCTCCGTTATTATTGTTATTTCTTCTTCTTCTTCTTCTTCATAATAATAATAATAATAATATAATAATAATAATAATAATTATAGTTATAGTTATAGTTATAATTATAACAATAGTAATAATAACAATAGTAGTAATAACCGGAAGACGGAGAAAAATAATTACGAGCAAGAAGAAGATGACTCTACTATACTGCCAAAATCGCAAAAAGGGGTGCAACACGAGGACTTCCCAGGAGGTCACCCATCCTAGTACTACTCTCGCCCAAGCACGCTTAACTGCGGAGTTCTGATGGGATCCGGTGCTCTAGTGCTGGTATGATCGCACCCGTTTAACTTATGTTTTCCTTCCTCTTTATGCCTAATCCCCTCCCCTCCGCTCCATCGGCCGTCTCTTGCGGGCCCCACGCTCTCTTGTTCTTCTCCCCGCCATCTCCGTTATTATTGTTATTTCTTCTTCTTCTTCTTCTTCTTCATAATAATAATAATAATAATAATATAATAATAATAATAATTATAGTTATAGTTATAATTATAACAATAGTAATAATAACAATAGTAGTAATAACCGGAAGACGGAGAAAAATAATTACGAGCAAGAAGAAGATGACTCTACTATACTGCCAAAATTGCAAAAAGGGGTGCAACACGAGGACTTCCCAGGAGGTCACCCATCCTAGTACTACTCTCGCCCAAGCACGCTTAACTGCGGAGTTCTGATGGGATCCGGTGCTCTAGTGCTGGTATGATCGCACCCGTTTAACTTATGTTTTCCTTCCTCTTTATGCCTAATCCCCTCCCCTCCGCTCCATCGGCCGTCTCTTGCGGGCCCCACGCTCTCTTGTTCTTCTCCCCGCCATCTCCGTTATTATTGTTATTTCTTCTTCTTCTTCTTCTTCTTCTTCTTCATAATAATAATAATAATAATATAATAATAATAATAATAATAATTATAGTTATAGTTATAGTTATAATTATAACAATAGTAATAATAACAATAGTAGTAATAACCGGAAGACGGAGAAAAATAATTACGAGCAAGAAGAAGATGACTCTACTATACTGCCAAAATCGCAAAAAGGGGTGCAACACGAGGACTTCCCAGGAGGTCACCCATCCTAGTACTACTCTCGCCCAAGCACGCTTAACTGCGGAGTTCTGATGGGATCCGGTGCTCTAGTGCTGGTATGATCGCACCCGTTTAACTTATGTTTTCCTTCCTCTTTATGCCTAATCCCCTCCCCTCCGCTCCATCGGCCGTCTCTTGCGGGCCCCACGCTCTCTTGTTCTTCTCCCCGCCATCTCCGTTATTATTGTTATTTCTTCTTCTTCTTCTTCTTCTTCTTCATAATAATAATAATAATAATATAATAATAATAATAATAATTATAGTTATAGTTATAGTTATAATTATAACAATAGTAATAATAACAATAGTAGTAATAACCGGAAGACGGAGAAAAATAATTACGAGCAAGAAGAAGATGACTCTACTATACTGCCAAAATCGCAAAAAGGGGTGCAACACGAGGACTTCCCAGGAGGTCACCCATCCTAGTACTACTCTCGCCCAAGCACGCTTAACTGCGGAGTTCTGATGGGATCCGGTGCTCTAGTGCTGGTATGATCGCACCCGTTTAACTTATGTTTTCCTTCCTCTTTATGCCTAATCCCCTCCCCTCCGCTCCATCGGCCGTCTCTTGCGGGCCCCACGCTCTCTTGTTCTTCTCCCCGCCATCTCCGTTATTATTGTTATTTCTTCTTCTTCTTCTTCTTCTTCATAATAATAATAATAATAATATAATAATAATAATAATAATTATAGTTATAGTTATAGTTATAATTATAACAATAGTAATAATAACAATAGTAGTAATAACCGGAAGACGGAGAAAAATAATTACGAGCAAGAAGAAGATGACTCTACTATACTGCCAAAATCGCAAAAAGGGGTGCAACACGAGGACTTCCCAGGAGGTCACCCATCCTAGTACTACTCTCGCCCAAGCACGCTTAACTGCGGAGTTCTGATGGGATCCGGTGCTCTAGTGCTGGTATGATCGCACCCGTTTAACTTATGTTTTCCTTCCTCTTTATGCCTAATCCCCTCCCCTCCGCTCCATCGGCCGTCTCTTGCGGGCCCCACGCTCTCTTGTTCTTCTCCCCGCCATCTCCGTTATTATTGTTATTTCTTCTTCTTCTTCTTCTTCTTCTTCTTCATAATAATAATAATAATATAATAATAATAATAATAATTATAGTTATAGTTATAGTTATAATTATAACAATAGTAATAATAACAATAGTAGTAATAACCGGAAGACGGAGAAAAATAATTACGAGCAAGAAGAAGATGACTCTACTATACTGCCAAAATCGCAAAAAGGGGTGCAACACGAGGACTTCCCAGGAGGTCACCCATCCTAGTACTACTCTCGCCCAAGCACGCTTAACTGCGGAGTTCTGACGGGATCCGGTGCTCTAGTGCTGGTATGATCGCACCCGTTTAACTTATGTTTTCCTTCCTCTTTATGCCTAATCCCCTCCCCTCCGCTCCATCGGCTGTCTCTTGCGGGCCCCACGCTCTCTTGTTCTTCTCCCCGCCATCTCCGTTATTATTGTTATTTCTTCTTCTTCTTCTTCTTCTTCTTCTTCTTCATAATAATAATAATAATAATATAATAATAATAATAATAATTATAGTTATAGTTATAGTTATAATTATAACAATAGTAATAATAACAATAGTAGTAATAACCGGAAGACGGAGAAAAATAATTACGAGCAAGAAGAAGATGACTCTACTATACTGCCAAAATCGCAAAAAGGGGTGCAACACGAGGACTTCCCAGGAGGTCACCCATCCTAGTACTACTCTCGCCCAAGCACGCTTAACTGCGGAGTTTTGATGGGATCCGGTGCTCTAGTGCTGGTATGATCGCACCCGTTTAACTTATGTTTTCCTTCCTCTTATGCCTAATCCCCTCCCCTCCGCTCCATCGGCCGTCTCTTGCGGGCCCCACGCTCTCTTGTTCTTCTCCCCGCCATCTCCGTTATTATTGTTATTTCTTCTTCTTCTTCTTCTTCTTCATAATAATAATAATAATAATATAATAATAATAATAATAATTATAGTTATAGTTATAGTTATAATTATAACAATAGTAATAATAACAATAGTAGTAATAACCGGAAGACGGAGAAAAATAATTACGAGCAAGAAGAAGATGACTCTACTATACTGCCAAAATCGCAAAAAGGGGTGCAACACGAGGACTTCCCAGGAGGTCACCCATCCTAGTACTACTCTCGCCCAAGCACGCTTAACTGCGGAGTTCTGATGGGATCCGGTGCTCTAGTGCTGGTATGATCGCACCCGTTTAACTTATGTTTTCCTTCCTCTTTATGCCTAATCCCCTCCCCTCCGCTACATCGGCCGTCTCTTGCGGGCCCCACGCTCTCTTGTTCTTCTCCCCGCCATCTCCGTTATTATTGTTATTTCTTCTTCTTCTTCTTCTTCTTCTTCTTCATAATAATAATAATAATAATATAATAATAATAATAATTATAGTTATAGTTATAGTTATAATTATAACAATAGTAATAATAACAATAGTAGTAATAACCGGAAGACGGAGAAAAATAATTACGAGCAAGAAGAAGATGACTCTACTATACTGCCAAAATCGCAAAAAGGGGTGCAACACGAGGACTTCCCAGGAGGTCACCCATCCTAGTACTACTCTCGCCCAAGCACGCTTAACTGCGGAGTTCTGATGGGATCCGGTGCTCTAGTGCTGGTATGACCGCACCCGTTTAACTTATGTTTTCCTTCCTCTTTATGCCTAATCCCCTCCCCTCCGCTCCATCGGCCGTCTCTTGCGGGCCCCACGCTCTCTTGTTCTTCTCCCCGCCATCTCCGTTATTATTGTTATTTCTTCTTCTTCTTCTTCTTCTTCTTCTTCTTCATAATAATAATAATAATAATATAATAATAATAATAATAATTATAGTTATAGTTATAGTTATAATTATAACAATAGTAATAATAACAATAGTAGTAATAACCGGAAGACGGAGAAAAATAATTACGAGCAAGAAGAAGATGACTCTACTATACTGCCAAAATCGCAAAAAGGGGTGCAACACGAGGACTTCCCAGGAGGTCACCCATCCTAGTACTACTCTCGCCCAAGCACGCTTAACTGCGGAGTTCTGATGGGATCCGGTGCTCTAGTGCTGGTATGATCGCACCCATTTAACTTATGTTTTCCTTCCTCTTTATGCCTAATCCCCTCCCCTCCGCTCCATCGGCCGTCTCTTGCGGGCCCCACGCTCTCTTGTTCTTCTCCCCGCCATCTCCGTTATTATTGTTATTTCTTCTTCTTCTTCTTCTTCTTCATAATAATAATAATAATAATATAATAATAATAATAATAATTATAGTTATAGTTATAGTTATAATTATAACAATAGTAATAATAACAATAGTAGTAATAACCGGAAGACGGAGAAAAATAATTACGAGCAAGAAGAAGATGACTCTACTATACTGCCAAAATCGCAAAAAGGGGTGCAACACGAGGACTTCCCAGGAGGTCACCCATCCTAGTACTACTCTCGCCCAAGCACGCTTAACTGCGGAGTTCTGATGGGATCCGGTGCTCTAGTGCTGGTATGATCGCACCCGTTTAACTTATGTTTTCCTTCCTCTTTATGCCTAATCCCCTCCCCTCCGCTCCAACGGCCGTCTCTTGCGGGCCCCACGCTCTCTTGTTCTTCTCCCCGCCATCTCCGTTATTATTGTTATTTCTTCTTCTTCTTCTTCTTCATAATAATAATAATAATAATATAATAATAATAATAATAATTATAGTTATAGTTATAGTTATAATTATAACAATAGTAATAATAACAATAGTAGTAATAACCGGAAGACGGAGAAAAATAATTACGAGCAAGAAGAAGATGACTCTACTATACTGCCAAAATCGCAAAAAGGGGTGCAACACGAGGACTTCCCAGGAGGTCACCCATCCTAGTACTTCTCTCGCCCAAGCACGCTTAACTGCGGAGTTCTGATGGGATCCGGTGCTCTAGTGCTGGTATGATCGCACCCGTTTAACTTATGTTTTCCTTCCTCTTTATGCCTAATCCCCTCCCCTCCGCTCCATCGGCCGTCTCTTGCGGGCCCCACGCTATCTTGTTCTTCTCCCCGCCATCTCCGTTATTATTGTTATTTCTTCTTCTTCTTCTTCTTCTTCATAATAATAATAATAATAATATAATAATAATAATAATTATTATAGTTATAGTTATAGTTATAATTATAACAATAGTAATAATAACAATAGTAGTAATAACCGGAAGACGGAGAAAAATAATTACGAGCAAGAAGAAGATGACTCTACTATACTGCCAAAATCGCAAAAAGGGGTGCAACACGAGGACTTCCCAGGAGGTCACCCATCCTAGTACTACTCTCGCCCAAGCACGCTTAACTGCGGAGTTCTGATGGGATCCGGTGCTCTAGTGCTGGTATGATCGCACCCGTTTAACTTATGTTTTCCTTCCTCTTTATGCCTAATCCCCTCCCCTCCGCTCCATCGGCCGTCTCTTGCGGGCCCCACGCTCTCTTGTTCTTCTCCCCGCCATCTCCGTTATTATTGTTATTTCTTCTTCTTCTTCTTCTTCTTCATAATAATAATAATAATAATATAATAATAATAATAATAATTATAGTTATAGTTATAGTTATAATTATAACAATAGTAATAATAACAATAGTAGTAATAACCGGAAGACGGAGAAAAATAATTACGAGCAAGAAGAAGATGACTCTACTATACTGCCAAAATCGCAAAAAGGGGTGCAACACGAGGACTTCCCAGGAGGTCACCCATCCTAGTACTACTCTCGCCCAAGCACGCTTAACTGCGGAGTTCTGATGGGATCCGGTGCTCTAGTGCTGGTATGATCGCACCCGTTTAACTTATGTTTTCCTTCCTCTTTATGCCTAATCCCCTCCCCTCCGCTCCATCGGCCGTCTCTTGCGGGCCCCACGCTCTCTTGTTCTTCTCCCCGCCATCTCCGTTATTATTGTTATTTCTTCTTCTTCTTCTTCTTCATAATAATAATAATAATAATATAATAATAATAATAATAATTATAGTTATAGTTATAGTTATAATTATAACAATAGTAATAATAACAATAGTAGTAATAACCGGAAGACGGAGAAAAATAATTACGAGCAAGAAGAAGATGACTCTACTATACTGCCAAAATCGCAAAAAAGGGGTGCAACACGAGGACTTCCCAGGAGGTCACCCATCCTAGTACTACTCTCGCCCAAGCACGCTTAACTGCGGAGTTCTGATGGGATCCGGTGCTCTAGTGCTGGTATGATCGCACCCGTTTAACTTATGTTTTCCTTCCTCTTTATGCCTAATCCCCTCCCCTCCGCTCCATCGGCCGTCTCTTGCGGGCCCCACGCTCTCTTGTTCTTCTCCCCGCCATCTCCGTTATTATTGTTATTTCTTCTTCTTCTTCTTCTTCTTCGTAATAATAATAATAATAATATAATAATAATAATAATAATAATAATTATAGTTATAGTTATAGTTATAATTATAACAATAGTAATAATAACAATAGTAGTAATAACCGGAAGACGGAGAAAAATAATTACGAGCAAGAAGAAGATGACTCTACTATACTGCCAAAATCGCAAAAAGGGGTGCAACACGAGGACTTCCCAGGAGGTCACCCATCCTAGTACTACTCTCGCCCAAGCACGCTTAACTGCGGAGTTCTGATGGGATCCGGTGCTCTAGTGCTGGTATGATCGCACCGGTTTAACTTATGTTTTCCTTCCTCTTTATGCCTAATCCCCTCCCCTCCGCTCCATCGGCCGTCTCTTGCGGGCCCCACGCTCTCTTGTTCTTCTCTCCGCCATCTCCGTTATTATTGTTATTTCTTCTTCTTCTTCTTCTTCGTAATAATAATAATAATAATATAATAATAATAATAATAATTATAGTTATAGTTATAGTTATAATTATAACAATAGTAATAATAACAATAGTAGTAATAACCGGAAGACGAAGAAAAATAATTACGAGCAAGAAGAAGATGACTCTACTATACTGCCAAAATCGCAAAAAGGGGTGCAACACGAGGACTTCCCAGGAGGTCACCCATCCTAGTACTACTCTCGCCCAAGCACGCTTAACTGCGGAGTTCTGATGGGATCCGGTGCTCTAGTGCTGGTATGATCGCACCCGTTTAACTTATGTTTTCCTTCCTCTTTATGCCTAATCCCCTCCCCTCCGCTCCATCGGCCGTCTCTTGCGGGCCCCACGCTCTCTTGTTCTTCTCCCCGCCATCTCCGTTATTATTGTTATTTCTTCTTCTTCTTCTTCTTCTTCTTCTTCATAATAATAATAATAATAATATAATAATAATAATAATTATAGTTATAGTTATAGTTATAATTATAACAATAGTAATAATAACAATAGTAGTAATAACCGGAAGACGGAGAAAAATAATTACGAGCAAGAAGAAGATGACTCTACTATACTGCCAAAATCGCAAAAAGGGGTGCAACACGAGGACTTCCCAGGAGGTCACCCATCCTAGTACTACTCTCGCCCAAGCACGCTTAACTGCGGAGTTCTGATGGGATCCGGTGCTCTAGTGCTGGTATGATCGCACCCGTTTAACTTATGTTTTCCTTCCTCTTTATGCCTAATCCCCTCCCCTCCGCTCCATCGGCCGTCTCTTGCGGGCCCCACGCTCTCTTGTTCTTCTCCCCGCCACCTCCGTTATTATTGTTATTTCTTCTTCTTCTTCTTCTTCTTCATAATAATAATAATAATAATATAATAATAATAATAATAATTATAGTTATAGTTATAATTATAACAATAGTAATAATAACAATAGTAGTAATAACCGGAAGACGGAGAAAAATAATTACGAGCAAGAAGAAGATGACTCTACTATACTGCCAAAATCGCAAAAAGGGGTGCAACACGAGGACTTCCCAGGAGGTCACCCATCCTAGTACTACTCTCGCCCAAGCACGCTTAACTGCGAAGTTCTGATGGGATCCGGTGCTCTAGTGCTGGTATGATCGCACCCGTTTAACTTATGTTTTCCTTCCTCTTTATGCCTAATCCCCTCCCCTCCGCTCCATCGGCCGTCTCTTGCGGGCCCCACGCTCTCTTGTTCTTCTCCCCGCCATCTCCGTTATTATTGTTATTTCTTCTTCTTCTTCTTCTTCTTCATAATAATAATAATAATAATATAATAATAATAATAATAATTATAGTTATAGTTATAGTTATAATTATAACAATAATAATAATAACAATAGTAGTAATAACCGGAAGACGGAGAAAAATAATTACGAGCAAGAAGAAGATGACTCTACTATACTGCCAAAATCGCAAAAAGGGGTGCAACACGAGGACTTCCCAGGAGGTCACCCATCCTAGTACTACTCTCGCCCAAGCACGCTTAACTGCGGAGTTCTGATGGGATCCGGTGCTCTAGTGCTGGTATGATCGCACCCGTTTAACTTATGTTTTCCTTCCTCTTTATGCCTAATCCCCTCCCCTCCGCTCCATCGGCCGTCTCTTGCGGGCCCCACGCTCTCTTGTTCTTCTCCCCGCCATCTCCGTTATTATTGTTATTTCTTCTTCTTCTTCTTCTTCTTCATAATAATAATAATAATAATATAATAATAATAATAATAATTATAGTTATAGTTATAGTTATAATTATAATTATAACAATAGTAATAATAACAATAGTAGTAATAACCGGAAGACGGAGAAAAATAATTACGAGCAAGAAGAAGATGACTCTACTATACTGCCAAAATCGCAAAAAGGGGTGCAACACGAGGACTTCCCAGGAGGTCACCCATCCTAGTACTACTCTCGCCCAAGCACGCTTAACTGCGGAGTTCTGATGGGATCCGGTGCTCTAGTGCTGGTATGATCGCACCCGTTTAACTTATGTTTTCCTTCCTCTTTATGCCTAATCCCCTCCCCTCCGCTCCATCGGCCGTCTCTTGCGGGCCCCACGCTCTCTTGTTCTTCTTCCCGCCATCTCCGTTATTATTGTTATTTCTTCTTCTTCTTCTTCTTCTTCATAATAATAATAATAATAATATAATAATAATAATAATTATTATAGTTATAGTTATAGTTATAATTATAACAATAGTAATAATAACAATAGTAGTAATAACCGGAAGACGGAGAAAAATAATTACGAGCAAGAAGAAGATGACTCTACTATACTGCCAAAATCGCAAAAAGGGGTGCAACACGAGGACTTCCCAGGAGGTCACCCATCCTAGTACTACTCTCGCCCAAGCACGCTTAACTGCGGAGTTCTGATGGGATCCGGTGCTCTAGTGCTGGTATGATCGCACCCGTTTAACTTATGTTTTCCTTCCTCTTTATGCCTAATCCCCTCCCCTCCGCTCCATCGGCCGTCTCTTGCGGGCCCCACGCTCTCTTGTTCTTCTCCCCGCCATCTCCGTTATTATTGTTATTTCTTCTTCTTCTTCTTCTTCTTCTTCTTCATAATAATAATAATAATAACATAATAATAATAATAATAATTATAGTTATAGTTATAGTTATAATTATAACAATAGTAATAATAACAATAGTAGTAATAACCGGAAGACGGAGAAAAATAATTACGAGCAAGAAGAAGATGACTCTACTATACTGCCAAAATCGCAAAAAGGGGTGCAACACGAGGACTTCCCAGGAGGTCACCCATCCTAGTACTACTCTCGCCCAAGCACGCTTAACTGCGGAGTTCTGATGGGATCCGGTGCTCTAGTGCTGGTATGATCGCACCCGTTCAACTTATGTTTTCCTTCCTCTTTATGCCTAATCCCCTCCCCTCCGCTCCATCGGCCGTCTCTTGCGGGCCCCACGCTCTCTTGTTCTTCTCCCCGCCATCTCCGTTATTATTGTTATTTCTTCTTCTTCTTCTTCTTCTTCGTAATAATAATAATAATAATATAATAATAATAATAATAATTATAGTTATAGTTATAGTTATAATTATAACAATAGTAATAATAACAATAGTAGTAATAACCGGAAGACGGAGAAAAATAATTACGAGCAAGAAGAAGATGACTCTACTATACTGCCAAAATCGCAAAAAGGGGTGCAACACGAGGACTTCCCAGGAGGTCACCCATCCTAGTACTACTCTCGCCCAAGCACGCTTAACTGCGGAGTTCTGATGGGATCCGGTGCTCTAGTGCTGGTATGATCGCACCCGTTTAACTTATGTTTTCCTTCCTCTTTATGCCTAATCCCCTCCCCTCCGCTCCATCGGCCGTCTCTTGCGGGCCCCACGCTCTCTTGTTCTTCTCCCCGCCATCTCCGTTATTATTGTTATTTCTTCTTCTTCTTCTTCTTCTTCGTAATAATAATAATAATAATATAATAATAATAATAATAATTATAGTTATAGTTATAGTTATAATTATAACAATAGTAATAATAACAATAGTAGTAATAACCGGAAGACGGAGAAAAATAATTACGAGCAAGAAGAAGATGACTCTACTATACTACCAAAATCGCAAAAAGGGGTGCAACACGAGGACTTCCCAGGAGGTCACCCATCCTAGTACTACTCTCGCCCAAGCACGCTTAACTGCGGAGTTCTGATGGGATCCGGTGCTCTAGTGCTGGTATGATCGCACCCGTTTAACTTATGTTTTCCTTCCTCTTTATGCCTAATCCCCTCCCCTCCGCTCCATCGGCCGTCTCTTGCGGGCCCCACGCTCTCTTGTTCTTCTCCCCGCCATCTCCGTTATTATTGTTATTTCTTCTTCTTCTTCTTCTTCTTCGTAATAATAATAATAATAATATAATAATAATAATAATAATTATAGTTATAGTTATAGTTATAATTATAACAATAGTAATAATAACAATAGTAGTAATAACCGGAAGACGGAGAAAAATAATTACGAGCAAGAAGAAGATGACTCTACTATACTGCCAAAATCGTAAAAAGGGGTGCAACACGAGGACTTCCCAGGAGGTCACCCATCCTAGTACTACTCTCGCCCAAGCACGCTTAACTGCGGAGTTCTGATGGGATCCGGTGCTCTAGTGCTGGTATGATCGCACCGGTTTAACTTATGTTTTCCTTCCTCTTTATGCCTAATCCCCTCCCCTCCGCTCCATCGGCCGTCTCTTGCGGGCCCCACGCTCTCTTGTTCTTCTCCCCGCCATCTCCGTTATTATTGTTATTTCTTCTTCTTCTTCTTCTTCTTCTTCTTCATAATAATAATAATAATAATATAATAATAATAATAATAATTATAGTTATAGTTATAGTTATAATTATAACAATAGTAATAATAACAATAGTAGTAATAACCGAAAGACGGAGAAAAATAATTACGAGCAAGAAGAAGATGACTCTACTATACTGCCAAAATCGCAAAAAGGGGTGCAACACGAGGACTTCCCAGGAGGTCACCCATCCTAGTACTACTCTCGCCCAAGCACGCTTAACTGCGGAGTTCTGATGGGATCCGGTGCTCTAGTGCTGGTATGATCGCACCCGTTTAACTTATGTTTTCCTTCCTCTTTATGCCTAATCCCCTCCCCTCCGCTCCATCGGCCGTCTCTTGCGGGCCCCACGCTCTCTTGTTCTTCTCCCCGCCATCTCCGTTATTATTGTTATTTCTTCTTCTTCTTCTTCTTCTTCTTCATAATAATAATAATAATAATATAATAATAATAATAATAATTATAGTTATAGTTATAGTTATAATTATAACAATAGTAATAATAACAATAGTAGTAATAACCGGAAGACGGAGAAAAATAATTACGAGCAAGAAGAAGATGACTCTACTATACTGCCAAAATCGCAAAAAGGGGTGCAACACGAGGACTTCCCAGGAGGTCACCCATCCTAGTACTACTCTCGCCCAAGCACGCTTAACTGCGGAGTTCTGATGGGATCCGGTGCTCTAGTGCTGGTATGATCGCACCCGTTTAACTTATGTTTTCCTTCCTCTTTATGCCTAATCCCCTCCCCTCCGCTCCATCGGCCGTCTCTTGCGGGCCCCACGCTCTCTTGTTCTTCTCCCCGCCATCTCCGTTATTATTGTTATTTCTTCTTCTTCTTCTTCTTCTTCATAATAATAATAATAATAATATAATAATAATAATAATAATTATAGTTATAGTTATAGTTATAATTATAACAATAGTAATAATAACAATAGTAGTAATAACCGGAAGACGGAGAAAAATAATTACGAGCAAGAAGAAGATGACTCTACTATACTGCCAAAATCGCAAAAAGGGGTGCAACACGAGGACTTCCCAGGAGGTCACCCATCCTAGTACTACTCTCGCCCAAGCACGCTTAACTGCGGAGTTCTGATGGGATCCGGTGCTCTAGTGCTGGTATGATCGCACCCGTTTAACTTATGTTTTCCTTCCTCTTTATGCCTAATCCCCTCCCCTCCGCTCCATCGGCCGTCTCTTGCGGGCCCCACGCTCTCTTGTTCTTCTCCCCGCCATCTCCGTTATTATTGTTATTTCTTCTTCTTCTTCTTCTTCTTCTTCGTAATAATAATAATAATAATATAATAATAATAATAATAATTATAGTTATAGTTATAGTTATAATTATAACAATAGTAATAATAACAATAGTAGTAATAACCGGAAGACGAAGAAAAATAATTACGAGCAAGAAGAAGATGACTCTACTATACTGCCAAAATCGCAAAAAGGGGTGCAACACGAGGACTTCCCAGGAGGTCACCCATCCTAGTACTACTCTCGCCCAAGCACGCTTAACTGCGGAGTTCTGATGGGATCCGGTGCTCTAGTGCTGGTATGATCGCACCCGTTTAACTTATGTTTTCCTTCCTCTTTATGCCTAATCCCCTCCCCTCCGCTCCATCGGCCGTCTCTTGCGGGCCCCACGCTCTCTTGTTCTTCTCCCCGCCATCTCCGTTATTATTGTTATTTCTTCTTCTTCTTCTTCTTCTTCTTCATAATAATAATAATAATAATATAATAATAATAATAATTATAGTTATAGTTATAGTTATAATTATAACAATAGTAATAATAACAATAGTAGTAATAACCGGAAGACGGAGAAAAATAATTACGACCAAGAAGAAGATGACTCTACTATACTGCCAAAATCGCAAAAAGGGGTGCAACACGAGGACTTCCCAGGAGGTCACCCATCCTAGTACTACTCTCGCCCAAGCACGCTTAACTGCGGAGTTCTGATGGGATCCGGTGCTCTAGTGCTGGTATGATCGCACCCGTTTAACTTATGTTTTCCTTCCTCTTTATGCCTAATCCCCTCCCCTCCGCTCCATCGGCCGTCTCTTGCGGGCCCCACGCTCTCTTGTTCTTCTCCCCGCCATCTCCGTTATTATTGTTATTTCTTCTTCTTCTTCTTCTTCTTCATAATAATAATAATAATAATATAATAATAATAATAATTATAGTTATAGTTATAATTATAACAATAGTAATAATAACAATAGTAGTAATAACCGGAAGACGGAGAAAAATAATTACGAGCAAGAAGAAGATGACTCTACTATACTGCCAAAATCGCAAAAAGGGGTGCAACACGAGGACTTCCCAGGAGGTCACCCATCCTAGTACTACTCTCGCCCAAGCACGCTTAACTGCGGAGTTCTGATGGGATCCGGTGCTCTAGTGCTGGTATGATCGCACCCGTTTAACTTATGTTTTCCTTCCTCTTTATGCCTAATCCCCTCCCCTCCGCTCCATCGGCCGTCTCTTGCGGGCCCCACGCTCTCTTGTTCTTCTCCCCGCCATCTCCGTTATTATTGTTATTTCTTCTTCTTCTTCTTCTTCTTCATAATAATAATAATAATAATATAATAATAATAATAATAATTATAGTTATAGTTATAGTTATAATTATAACAATAGTAATAATAACAATAGTAGTAATAACCGGAAGACGGAGAAAAATAATTACGAGCAAGAAGAAGATGACTCTACTATACTGCCAAAATCGCAAAAAGGGGTGCAACACGAGGACTTCCCAGGAGGTCACCCATCCTAGTACTACTCTCGCCCAAGCACGCTTAACTGCGGAGTTCTGATGGGATCCGGTGCTCTAGTGCTGGTATGATCGCACCCGTTTAACTTATGTTTTCCTTCCTCTTTATGCCTAATCCCCTCCCCTCCGCTCCATCGGCCGTCTCTTGCGGGCCCCACGCTCTCTTGTTCTTCTTCCCGCCATCTCCGTTATTATTGTTATTTCTTCTTCTTCTTCTTCTTCTTCATAATAATAATAATAATAATATAATAATAATAATAATTATTATAGTTATAGTTATAGTTATAATTATAACAATAGTAATAATAACAATAGTAGTAATAACCGGAAGACGGAGAAAAATAATTACGAGCAAGAAGAAGATGACTCTACTATACTGCCAAAATCGCAAAAAGGGGTGCAACACGAGGACTTCCCAGGAGGTCACCCATCCTAGTACTACTCTCGCCCAAGCACGCTTAACTGCGGAGTTCTGATGGGATCCGGTGCTCTAGTGCTGGTATGATCGCACCCGTTTAACTTATGTTTTCCTTCCTCTTTATGCCTAATCCCCTCCCCTCCGCTCCATCGGCCGTCTCTTGCGGGCCCCACGCTCTCTTGTTCTTCTCCCCGCCATCTCCGTTATTATTGTTATTTCTTCTTCTTCTTCTTCTTCTTCTTCATAATAATAATAATAATAACATAATAATAATAATAATAATTATAGTTATAGTTATAGTTATAATTATAACAATAGTAATAATAACAATAGTAGTAATAACCGGAAGACGGAGAAAAATAATTACGAGCAAGAAGAAGATGACTCTACTATACTGCCAAAATCGCAAAAAGGGGTGCAACACGAGGACTTCCCAGGAGGTCACCCATCCTAGTACTACTCTCGCCCAAGCACGCTTAACTGCGGAGTTCTGATGGGATCCGGTGCTCTAGTGCTGGTATGATCGCACCCGTTTAACTTATGTTTTCCTTCCTCTTTATGCCTAATCCCCTCCCCTCCGCTCCATCGGCCGTCTCTTGCGGGCCCCACGCTCTCTTGTTCTTCTCCCCGCCATCTCCGTTATTATTGTTATTTCTTCTTCTTCTTCTTCTTCTTCGTAATAATAATAATAATAATATAATAATAATAATAATAATTATAGTTATAGTTATAGTTATAATTATAACAATAGTAATAATAACAATAGTAGTAATAACCGGAAGACGGAGAAAAATAATTACGAGCAAGAAGAAGATGACTCTACTATACTGCCAAAATCGCAAAAAGGGGTGCAACACGAGGACTTCCCAGGAGGTCACCCATCCTAGTACTACTCTCGCCCAAGCACGCTTAACTGCGGAGTTCTGATGGGATCCGGTGCTCTAGTGCTGGTATGATCGCACCCGTTTAACTTATGTTTTCCTTCCTCTTTATGCCTAATCCCCTCCCCTCCGCTCCATCGGCCGTCTCTTGCGGGCCCCACGCTCTCTTGTTCTTCTCCCCGCCATCTCCGTTATTACTGTTATTTCTTCTTCTTCTTCTTCTTCTTCGTAATAATAATAATAATAATATAATAATAATAATAATAATTATAGTTATAGTTATAGTTATAATTATAACAATAGTAATAATAACAATAGTAGTAATAACCGGAAGACGGAGAAAAATAATTACGAGCAAGAAGAAGATGACTCTACTATACTGCCAAAATCGCAAAAAGGGGTGCAACACGAGGACTTCCCAGGAGGTCACCCATCCTAGTACTACTCTCGCCCAATCACGCTTAACTGCGGAGTTCTGATGGGATCCGGTGCTCTAGTGCTGGTATGATCGCACCCGTTTAACTTATGTTTTCCTTCCTCTTTATGCCTAATCCCCTCCCCTCCGCTCCATCGGCCGTCTCTTGCGGGCCCCACGCTCTCTTGTTCTTCTCCCCGCCATCTCCGTTATTATTGTTATTTCTTCTTCTTCTTCTTCATAATAATAATAATAATAATATAATAATAATAATAATTATAGTTATAGTTATAGTTATAATTATAACAATAGTAATAATAACAATAGTAGTAATAACCGGAAGACGGAGAAAAATAATTACGAGCAAGAAGAAGATGACTCTACTATACTGCCAAAATCGCAAAAAGGGGTGCAACACGAGGACTTCCCAGGAGGTCACCCATCCTAGTACTACTCTCGCCCAAGCACGCTTAACTGCGGAGTTCTGATGGGATCCGGTGCTCTAGTGCTGGTATGATCGCACCCGTTTAACTTATGTTTTCCTTCCTCTTTATGCCTAATCCCCTCCCCTCCGCTCCATCGGCCGTCTCTTGCGGGCCCCACGCTCTCTTGTTCTTCTCCCCGCCATCTCCGTTATTATTGTTATTTCTTCTTCTTCTTCTTCTTCTTCATAATAATAATAATAATAATATAATAATAATAATAATTATTATAGTTATAGTTATAGTTATAATTATAACAATAGTAATAATAACAATAGTAGTAATAACCGGAAGACGGAGAAAAATAATTACGAGCAAGAAGAAGATGACTCTACTATACTGCCAAAATCGCAAAAAGGGGTGCAACACGAGGACTTCCCAGGAGGTCACCCATCCTAGTACTACTCTCGCCCAAGCACGCTTAACTGCGGAGTTCTGATGGGATCCGGTGCTCTAGTGCTGGTATGATCGCACCCGTTTAACTTATGTTTTCCTTCCTCTTTATGCCTAATCCCCTCCCCTCCGCTCCATCGGCCGTCTCTTGCGGGCCCCACGCTCTCTTGTTCTTCTCCCCGCCATCTCCGTTATTATTGTTATTTCTTCTTCTTCTTCTTCTTCTTCTTCATAATAATAATAATAA
The DNA here is from genome assembly GCA_036927795.1 of Iris macrosiphon. Classification (NCBI taxonomy): domain Eukaryota; kingdom Viridiplantae; phylum Streptophyta; class Magnoliopsida; order Asparagales; family Iridaceae; genus Iris; species Iris macrosiphon. The sequence continues at coordinate 44,006 of JAYESA010000849.1, forward strand.
TAACATAATAATAATAATAATAATTATAGTTATAGTTATAGTTATAATTATAACAATAGTAATAATAACAATAGTAGTAATAACCGGAAGACGGAGAAAAATAATTACGAGCAAGAAGAAGATGACTCTACTATACTGCCAAAATCGCAAAAAGGGGTGCAACACGAGGACTTCCCAGGAGGTCACCCATCCTAGTACTACTCTCGCCCAAGCACGCTTAACTGCGGAGTTCTGATGGGATCCGGTGCTCTAGTGCTGGTATGATCGCACCCGTTTAACTTATGTTTTCCTTCCTCTTTATGCCTAATCCCCTCCCCTCCGCTCCATCGGCCGTCTCTTGCGGGCCCCACGCTCTCTTGTTCTTCTCCCCGCCATCTCCGTTATTATTGTTATTTCTTCTTCTTCTTCTTCTTCTTCGTAATAATAATAATAATAATATAATAATAATAATAATAATTATAGTTATAGTTATAGTTATAATTATAACAATAGTAATAATAACAATAGTAGTAATAACCGGAAGACGGAGAAAAATAATTACGAGCAAGAAGAAGATGACTCTACTATACTGCCAAAATCGCAAAAAGGGGTGCAACACGAGGACTTCCCAGGAGGTCACCCATCCTAGTACTACTCTCGCCCAAGCACGCTTAACTGCGGAGTTCTGATGGGATCCGGTGCTCTAGTGCTGGTATGATCGCACCCGTTTAACTTATGTTTTCCTTCCTCTTTATGCCTAATCCCCTCCCCTCCGCTCCATCGGCCGTCTCTTGCGGGCCCCACGCTCTCTTGTTCTTCTCCCCGCCATCTCCGTTATTATTGTTATTTCTTCTTCTTCTTCTTCTTCTTCATAATAATAATAATAATAATATAATAATAATAATAATAATTATAGTTATAGTTATAGTTATAATTATAACAATAGTAATAATAACAATAGTAGTAATAACCGGAAGACGGAGAAAAATAATTACGAGCAAGAAGAAGATGACTCTACTATACTGCCAAAATCGCAAAAAGGGGTGCAACACGAGGACTTCCCAGGAGGTCACCCATCCTAGTACTACTCTCGCCCAAGCACGCTTAACTGCGGAGTTCTGATGGGATCCGGTGCTCTAGTGCTGGTATGATCGCACCCGTTTAACTTATGTTTTCCTTCCTCTTTATGCCTAATCCCCTCCCCTCCGGTCCATCGGCCGTCTCTTGCGGGCCCCACGCTCTCTTGTTCTTCTCCCCGCCATCTCCGTTATTATTGTTATTTCTTCTTCTTCTTCTTCTTCTTCATAATAATAATAATAATAATAATATAATAATAATAATAATAATTATAGTTATAGTTATAGTTATAATTATAACAATAGTAATAATAACAATAGTAGTAATAACCGGAAGACGGAGAAAAATAATTACGAGCAAGAAGAAGATGACTCTACTATACTGCCAAAATCGCAAAAAGGGGTGCAACACGAGGACTTCCCAGGAGGTCACCCATCCTAGTACTACTCTCGCCCAAGCACGCTTAACTGCGAAGTTCTGATGGGATCCGGTGCTCTAGTGCTGGTATGATCGCACCCGTTTAACTTATGTTTTCCTTCCTCTTTATGCCTAATCCCCTCCCCTCCGCTCCATCGGCCGTCTCTTGCGGGCCCCACGCTCTCTTGTTCTTCTCCCCGCCATCTCCGTTATTATTGTTATTTCTTCTTCTTCTTCTTCTTCTTCATAATAATAATAATAATAATATAATAATAATAATAATAATTATAGTTATAGTTATAGTTATAATTATAACAATAGTAATAATAACAATAGTAGTAATAACCGGAAGACGGAGAAAAATAATTACGAGCAAGAAGAAGATGACTCTACTATACTGCCAAAATCGCAAAAAGGGGTGCAACACGAGGACTTCCCAGGAGGTCACCCATCCTAGTACTACTCTCGCCCAAGCACGCTTAACTGCGAAGTTCTGATGGGATCCGGTGCTCTAGTGCTGGTATGATCGCACCCGTTTAACTTATGTTTTCCTTCCTCTTTATGCCTAATCCCCTCCCCTCCGCTCCATCGGCCGTCTCTTGCGGGCCCCACGCTCTCTTGTTCTTCTCCCCGCCATCTCCGTTATTATTGTTATTTCTTCTTCTTCTTCTTCTTCATAATAATAATAATAATAATAATATAATAATAATAATAATAATTATAGTTATAGTTATAGTTATAATTATAACAATAGTAATAATAACAATAGTAGTAATAACCGGAAGACGGAGAAAAATAATTACGAGCAAGAAGAAGATGACTCTACTATACTGCCAAAATCGCAAAAAGGGGTGCAACACGAGGACTTCCCAGGAGGTCACCCATCCTAGTACTACTCTCGCCCAAGCACGCTTAACTGCGGAGTTCTGATGGGATCCGGTGCTCTAGTGCTGGTATGATCGCACCCGTTTAACTTATGTTTTCCTTCCTCTTTATGCCTAATCCCCTCCCCTCCGCTCCATCGGCCGTCTCTTGCGGGCCCCACGCTCTCTTGTTCTTCTCCCCACCATCTCCGTTATTATTGTTATTTCTTCTTCTTCTTCATAATAATAATAATAATAATATAATAATAATAATAATAATTATTGTTATAGTTATAGTTATAATTATAACAATAGTAATAATAACAATAGTAGTAATAACCGGAAGACGGAGAAAAATAATTACGAGCAAGAAGAAGATGACTCTACTATACTGCCAAAATCGCAAAAAGGGGTGCAACACGAGGACTTCCCAGGAGGTCACCCATCCTAGTACTACTCTCGCCCAAGCACGCTTAACTGCGGAGTTCTGATGGGATCCGGTGCTCTAGTGCTGGTATGATCGCACCCGTTTAACTTATGTTTTCCTTCCTCTTTATGCCTAATCCCCTCCCCTCCGCTCCATCGGCCGTCTCTTGCGGGCCCCACGCTCTCTTGTTCTTCTCCCCGCCATCTCCGTTATTATTGTTATTTCTTCTTCTTCTTCTTCTTCTTCTTCTTCATAATAATAATAATAATAATATAATAATAATAATAATAATTATAGTTATAGTTATAGTTATAATTATAACAATAGTAATAATAACAATAGTAGTAATAACCGGAAGACGGAGAAAAATAATTACGAGCAAGAAGAAGATGACTCTACTATACTGCCAAAATCGCAAAAAGGGGTGCAACACGAGGACTTCCCAGGAGGTCACCCATCCTAGTACTACTCTCGCCCAAGCACGCTTAACTGCGGAGTTCTGATGGGATCCGGTGCTCTAGTGCTGGTATGATCGCACCCGTTTAACTTATGTTTTCCTTCCTCTTTATGCCTAATCCCCTCCCCTCCGCTCCATCGGCCGTCTCTTGCGGGCCCCACGCTCTCTTGTTCTTCTCCCCGCCATCTCCGTTATTATTGTTATTTCTTCTTCTTCTTCTTCTTCTTCTTCTTCTTCATAATAATAATAATAATAATATAATAATAATAATAATAATTATAGTTATAGTTATAGTTATAATTATAACAATAGTAATAATAACAATAGTAGTAATAACCGGAAGACGGAGAAAAATAATTACGAGCAAGAAGAAGATGACTCTACTATACTGCCAAAATCGCAAAAAGGGGTGCAACACGAGGACTTCCCAGGAGGTCACCCATCCTAGTACTACTCTCGCCCAAGCACGCTTAACTGCGGAGTTCTGATGGGATCCGGTGCTCTAGTGCTGGTATGATCGCACCCGTTTAACTTATGTTTTCCTTCCTCTTTATGCCTAATCCCCTCCCCTCCGCTCCATCGGCCGTCTCTTGCGGGCCCCACGCTCTCTTGTTCTTCTCCCCGCCATCTCCGTTATTATTGTTATTTCTTCTTCTTCTTCTTCTTCTTCTTCTTCTTCTTCATAATAATAATAATAATAATATAATAATAATAATAATAATTATAGTTATAGTTATAGTTATAATTATAACAATAGTAATAATAACAATAGTAGTAATAACCGGAAGACGGAGAAAAATAATTACGAGCAAGAAGAAGATGACTCTACTATACTGCCAAAATCGCAAAAAGGGGTGCAACACGAGGACTTCCCAGGAGGTCACCCATCCTAGTACTACTCTCGCCCAAGCACGCTTAACTGCGGAGTTCTGATGGGATCCGGTGCTCTAGTGCTGGTATGATCGCACCCGTTTAACTTATGTTTTCCTTCCTCTTTTTGCCTAATCCCCTCCCCTCCGCTCCATCGGCCGTCTCTTGCGGGCCCCACGCTCTCTTGTTCTTCTCCCCGCCATCTCCGTTATTATTGTTATTTCTTCTTCTTCTTCTTCTTCTTCATAATAATAATAATAATAATATAATAATAATAATAATAATTATAGTTATAGTTATAGTTATAATTATAACAATAGTAATAATAACAATAGTAGTAATAACCGGAAGACGGAGAAAAATAATTACGAGCAAGAAGAAGATGACTCTACTATACTGCCAAAATCGCAAAAAGGGGTGCAACACGAGTACTTCCCAGGAGGTCACCCATCCTAGTACTACTCTCGCCCAAGCACGCTTAACTGCGGAGTTCTGATGGGATCCGGTGCTCTAGTGCTGGTATGATCGCACCCGTTTAACTTATGTTTTCCTTCCTCTTTATGCCTAATCCCCTCCCCTCCGCTCCATCGGCCGTCTCTTGCGGGCCCCACGCTCTCTTGTTCTTCTCCCCGCCATCTCCGTTATTATTGTTATTTCTTCTTCTTCTTCTTCTTCTTCTTCATAATAATAATAATAATAATATAATAATAATAATAATAATTATAGTTATAGTTATAGTTATAATTATAACAATAGTAATAATAACAATAGTAGTAATAACCGGAAGACGGAGAAAAATAATTACGAGCAAGAAGAAGATGACTCTACTATACTGCCAAAATCGCAAAAAGGGGTGCAACACGAGGACTTCCCAGGAGGTCACCCATCCTAGTACTACTCTCCCCCAAGCACGCTTAACTGCGGAGTTCTGATGGGATCCGGTGCTCTAGTGCTGGTATGATCGCACCCGTTTAACTTATGTTTTCCTTCCTCTTTATGCCTAATCCCCTCCCCTCCGCTCCATCGGCCGTCTCTTGCGGGCCCCACGCTCTCTTGTTCTTCTCCCCGCCATCTCCGTTATTATTGTTATTTCTTCTTCTTCTTCTTCTTCTTCATAATAATAATAATAATAATATAATAATAATAATAATAATTATAGTTATAGTTATAGTTATAATTATAACAATAATAATAATAACAATAGTAGTAATAACCGGAAGACGGAGAAAAATAATTACGAGCAAGAAGAAGATGACTCTACTATACTGCCAAAATCGCAAAAAGGGGTGCAACACGAGGACTTCCCAGGAGGTCACCCATCCTAGTACTACTCTCGCCCAAGCACGCTTAACTGCGGAGTTCTGATGGGATCCGGTGCTCTAGTGCTGGTATGATCGCACCCGTTTAACTTATGTTTTCCTTCCTCTTTATGCCTAATCCCCTCCCCTCCGCTCCATCGGCCGTCTCTTGCGGGCCCCACGCTCTCTTGTTCTTCTCCCCGCCATCTCCGTTATTATTGTTATTTCTTCTTCTTCTTCTTCTTCATAATAATAATAATAATAATATAATAATAATAATAATTATTATAGTTATAGTTATAGTTATAATTATAACAATAGTAATAATAACAATAGTAGTAATAACCGGAAGACGGAGAAAAATAATTACGAGCAAGAAGAAGATGACTCTACTATACTGCCAAAATCGCAAAAAGGGGTGCAACACGAGGACTTCCCAGGAGGTCACCCATCCTAGTACTACTCTCGCCCAAGCACGCTTAACTGCGGAGTTCTGATGGGATCCGGTGCTCTAGTGCTGGTATGATCGCACCCGTTTAACTTATGTTTTCCTTCCTCTTTATGCCTAATCCCCTCCCCTCCGCTCCATCGGCCGTCTCTTGCGGGCCCCACGCTCTCTTGTTCTTCTCCCCGCCATCTCCGTTATTATTGTTATTTCTTCTTCTTCTTCTTCTTCTTCATAATAATAATAATAATAATATAATAATAATAATAATAATTATAGTTATAGTTATAGTTATAATTATAACAATAATAATAATAACAATAGTAGTAATAACCGGAAGACGGAGAAAAATAATTACGAGCAAGAAGAAGATGACTCTACTATACTGCCAAAATCGCAAAAAGGGGTGCAACACGAGGACTTCCCAGGAGGTCACCCATCCTAGTACTACTCTCGCCCAAGCACGCTTAACTGCGGAGTTCTGATGGGATCCGGTGCTCTAGTGCTGGTATGATCGCACCCGTTTAACTTATGTTTTCCTTCCTCTTTATGCCTAATCCCCTCCCCTCCGCTCCATCGGCCGTCTCTTGCGGGCCCCACGCTCTCTTGTTCTTCTCCCCGCCATCTCCGTTATTATTGTTATTTCTTCTTCTTCTTCTTCTTCTTCATAATAATAATAATAATAATATAATAATAATAATAATTATTATAGTTATAGTTATAGTTATAGTTATAATTATAACAATAGTAATAATAACAATAGTAGTAATAACCGGAAGACGGAGAAAAATAATTACGAGCAAGAAGAAGATGACTCTACTATACTGCCAAAATCGCAAAAAGGGGTGCAACACGAGGACTTCCTAGGAGGTCACCCATCCTAGTACTACTCTCGCCCAAGCACGCTTAACTGCGGAGTTCTGATGGGATCCGGTGCTCTAGTGCTGGTATGATCGCACCCGTTTAACTTATGTTTTCCTTCCTCTTTATGCCTAATCCCCTCCCCTCCGCTCCATCGGCCGTCTCTTGCGGGCCCCACGCTCTCTTGTTCTTCTCCCCGCCATCACCGTTATTATTGTTATTTCTTCTTCTTCTTCTTCTTCATAATAATAATAATAATAATATAATAATAATAATAATAATTATAGTTATAGTTATAGTTATAATTATAACAATAGTAATAATAACAATAGTAGTAATAACCGGAAGACGGAGAAAAATAATTACGAGCAAGAAGAAGATGACTCTACTATACTGCCAAAATCGCAAAAAGGGGTGCAACACGAGGACTTCCCAGGAGGTCACCCATCCTAGTACTACTCTCGCCCAAGCACGCTTAACTGCAGAGTTCTGATGGGATCCGGTGCTCTAGTGCTGGTATGATCGCACCCGTTTAACTTATGTTTTCCTTCCTCTTTATGCCTAATCCCCTCCCCTCCGCTCCATCGGCCGTCTCTTGCGGGCCCCACGCTCTCTTGTTCTTCTCCCCGCCATCTCCGTTATTATTGTTATTTCTTCTTCTTCTTCTTCTTCATAATAATAATAATAATAATATAATAATAATAATAATAATTATAGTTATAGTTATAGTTATAATTATAACAATAGTAATAATAACAATAGTAGTAATAACCGGAAGACGGAGAAAAATAATTACGAGCAAGAAGAAGATGACTCTACTATACTGCCAAAATCGCAAAAAGGGGTGCAACACGAGGACTTCCCAGGAGGTCACCCATCCTAGTACTACTCTCGCCCAAGCACGCTTAACTGCGGAGTTCTGATGGGATCCGGTGCTCTAGTGCTGGTATGATCGCACCCGTTTAACTTATGTTTTCCTTCCTCTTTATGCCTAATCCCCTCCCCTCCGCTCCATCGGCCGTCTCTTGCGGGCCCCACGCTCTCTTGTTCTTCTCCCCGCCATCTCCGTTATTATTGTTATTTCTTCTTCTTCTTCTTCTTCTTCATAATAATAATAATAATAATATAATAATAATAATAATTATTATAGTTATAGTTATAGTTATAATTATAACAATAGTAATAATAACAATAGTAGTAATAACCGGAAGACGGAGAAAAATAATTACTAGCAAGAAGAAGATGACTCTACTATACTGCCAAAATCGCAAAAAGGGGTGCAACATGAGGACTTCCCAGGAGGTCACCCATCCTAGTACTACTCTCGCCCAAGCACGCTCAACTGCGGAGTTCTGATGGGATCCGGTGCTCTAGTGCTGGTATGATCGCACCCGTTTAACTTATGTTTTCCTTCCTCTTTATGCCTAATCTCCTCCCCTCCGCTCCATCGGCCGTCTCTTGCGGGCCCCACGCTCTCTTGTTCTTCTCCCCGCCATCTCCGTTATTATTGTTATTTCTTCTTCTTCTTCTTCTTCTTCTTCTTCATAATAATAATAATAATAATATAATAATAATAATAATAATTATAGTTATAGTTATAGTTATAATTATAACAATAGTAATAATAACAATAGTAGTAATAACCGGAAGACGGAGAAAAATAATTACGAGCAAGAAGAAGATGACTCTACTATACTGCCAAAATCGCAAAAAGGGGTGCAACACGAGGACTTCCCAGGAGGTCACCCATCCTAGTACTACTCTCGCCCAAGCACGCTTAACTGCGGAGTTCTGATGGGATCCGGTGCTCTAGTGCTGGTATGATCGCACCCGTTTAACTTATGTTTTCCTTCCTCTTTATGCCTAATCCCCTCCCCTCCGCTCCATCGGCCGTCTCTTGCGGGCCCCACGCTCTCTTGTTCTTCTCCCCGCCATCTCCGTTATTATTGTTATTTCTTCTTCTTCTTCTTCTTCTTCTTCTTCTTCATAATAATAATAATAATAATATAATAATAATAATAATAATTATAGTTATAGTTATAGTTATAATTATAACAATAGTAATAATAACAATAGTAGTAATAACCGGAAGACGGAGAAAAATAATTACGAGCAAGAAGAAGATGACTCTACTATACTGCCAAAATCGCAAAAAGGGGTGCAACACGAGGACTTCCCAGGAGGTCACCCATCTTAGTACTACTCTCGCCCAAGCACGCTTAACTGCGGAGTTCTGATGGGATCCGGTGCTCTAGTGCTGGTATGATCGCACCCGTTTAACTTATGTTTTCCTTCCTCTTTATGCCTAATCCCCTCCCCTCCGCTCCATCGGCCGTCTCTTGCGGGCCCCACGCTCTCTTGTTCTTCTCCCCGCCATCTCCGTTATTATTGTTATTTCTTCTTCTTCTTCTTCTTCTTCTTCTTCATAATAATAATAATAATAATATAATAATAATAATAATAATTATAGTTATAGTTATAGTTATAATTATAACAATAGTAATAATAACAATAGTAGTAATAACCGGAAGACGGAGAAAAATAATTACGAGCAAGAAGAAGATGACTCTACTATACTGCCAAAATCGCAAAAAGGGGTGCAACAAGAGGACTTCCCAGGAGGTCACCCATCCTAGTACTACTCTCGCCCAAGCACGCTTAACTGCGGAGTTCTGATGGGATCCGGTGCTCTAGTGCTGGTATGATCGCACCCGTTTAACTTATGTTTTCCTTCCTCTTTATGCCTAATCCCCTCCCCTCCGCTCCATCGGCCGTCTCTTGCGGGCCCCACGCTCTCTTGTTCTTCTCCCCGCCATCTCCGTTATTATTGTTATTTCTTCTTCTTCTTCTTCTTCATAATAATAATAATAATAATATAATAATAATAATAATAATTATAGTTATAGTTATAGTTATAATTATAACAATAGTAATAATAACAATAGTAGTAATAACCGGAAGACGAAGAAAAATAATTACGAGCAAGAAGAAGATGACTCTACTATACTGCCAAAATCGCAAAAAGGGGTGCAACACGAGGACTTCCCAGGAGGTCACCCATCCTAGTACTACTCTCGCCCAAGCACGCTTAACTGCGGAGTTCTGATGGGATCCGGTGCTCTAGTGCTGGTATGATCGCACCCGTTTAACTTATGTTTTCCTTCCTCTTTATGCCTAATCCCCTCCCCTCCGCTCCATCGGCCGTCTCTTGCGGGCCCCACGCTCTCTTGTTCTTCTCCCCGCCATCTCCGTTATTATTGTTATTTCTTCTTCTTCTTCTTCTTCATAATAATAATAATAATAATATAATAATAATAATAATAATTATAGTTATAGTTATAGTTATAATTATAACAATAGTAATAATAACAATAGTAGTAATAACCGGAAGACGGAGAAAAATAATTACGAGCAAGAAGAAGATGACTCTACTATACTGCCAAAATCGCAAAAAGGGGTGCAACACGAGGACTTCCCAGGAGGTCACCCATCCTAGTACTACTACTCTCGCCCAAGCACGCTTAACTGCGGAGTTCTGATGGGATCCGGTGCTCTAGTGCTGGTATGATCGCACCCGTTTAACTTATGTTTTCCTTCCTCTTTATGCCTAATCCCCTCCCCTCCGCTCCATCGGCCGTCTCTTGCGGGCCCCACGCTCTCTTGTTCTTCTCCCCGCCATCTCCGTTATTATTGTTATTTCTTCTTCTTCTTCTTCTTCTTCTTCATAATAATAATAATAATAATATAATAATAATAATAATAATTATAGTTATAGTTATAGTTATAATTATAACAATAGTAATAATAACAATAGTAGTAATAACCGGAAGACGGAGAAAAATAATTACGAGCAAGAAGAAGATGACTCTACTATACTGCCAAAATCGCAAAAAGGGGTGCAACACGAGGACTTCCCAGGAGGTCACCCATCCTAGTACTACTCTCGCCCAAGCACGCTTAACTGCGGAGTTCTGATGGGATCCGGTGCTCTAGTGCTGGTATGATCGCACCCATTTAACTTATGTTTTCCTTCCTCTTTATGCCTAATCCCCTCCCCTCCGCTCCATCGGCCGTCTCTTGCGGGCCCCACGCTCTCTTGTTCTTCTCCCCGCCATCTCCGTTATTATTGTTATTTCTTCTTCTTCTTCTTCTTCTTCTTCATAATAATAATAATAATAATATAATAATAATAATAATAATTATAGTTATAGTTATAGTTATAATTATAACAATAGTAATAATAACAATAGTAGTAATAACCGGAAGACGGAGAAAAATAATTACGAGCAAGAAGAAGATGACTCTACTATACTGCCAAAATCGCAAAAAGGGGTGCAACACGAGGACTTCCCAGGAGGTCACCCATCCTAGTACTACTCTCGCCCAAGCACGCTTAACTGCGGAGTTCTGATGGGATCCGGTGCTCTAGTGCTGGTATGATCGCACCCGTTTAACTTATGTTTTCCTTCCTCTTTATGCCTAATCCCCTCGCCTCCGCTCCATCGGCCGTCTCTTGCGGGCCCCACGCTCTCTTGTTCTTCTCCCCGCCATCTCCGTTATTATTGTTATTTCTTCTTCTTCTTCTTCTTCTTCTTCTTCATAATAATAATAATAATAATATAATAATAATAATAATAATTATAGTTATAGTTATAGTTATAATTATAACAATAGTAATAATAACAATAGTAGTAATAACCGGAAGACGGAGAAAAATAATTACGAGCAAGAAGAAGATGACTCTACTATACTGCCAAAATCGCAAAAAGGGGTGCAACAAGAGGACTTCCCAGGAGGTCACCCATCCTAGTACTACTCTCGCCCAAGCACGCTTAACTGCGGAGTTCTGATGGGATCCGGTGCTCTAGTGCTGGTATGATCGCACCCGTTTAACTTATGTTTTCCTTCCTCTTTATGCCTAATCCCCTCCCCTCCGCTCCATCGGCCGTCTCTTGCGGGCCCCACGCTCTCTTGTTCTTCTCCCCGCCATCTCCGTTATTATTGTTATTTCTTCTTCTTCTTCTTCTTCTTCATAATAATAATAATAATAATATAATAATAATAATAATAATTATAGTTATAGTTATAGTTATAATTATAACAATAGTAATAATAACAATAGTAGTAATAACCGGAAGACGAAGAAAAATAATTACGAGCAAGAAGAAGATGACTCTACTATACTGCCAAAATCGCAAAAAGGGGTGCAACACGAGGACTTCCCAGGAGGTCACCCATCCTAGTACTACTCTCGCCCAAGCACGCTTAACTGCGGAGTTCTGATGGGATCCGGTGCTCTAGTGCTGGTATGATCGCACCCGTTTAACTTATGTTTTCCTTCCTCTTTATGCCTAATCCCCTCCCCTCCGCTCCATCGGCCGTCTCTTGCGGGCCCCACGCTCTCTTGTTCTTCTCCCCGCCATCTCCGTTATTATTGTTATTTCTTCTTCTTCTTCTTCTTCATAATAATAATAATAATAATATAATAATAATAATAATAATTATAGTTATAGTTATAGTTATAATTATAACAATAGTAATAATAACAATAGTAGTAATAACCGGAAGACGGAGAAAAATAATTACGAGCAAGAAGAAGATGACTCTACTATACTGCCAAAATCGCAAAAAGGGGTGCAACACGAGGACTTCCCAGGAGGTCACCCATCCTAGTACTACTCTCGCCCAAGCACGCTTAACTGCGGAGTTCTGATGGGATCCGGTGCTCTAGTGCTGGTATGATCGCACCCGTTTAACTTATGTTTTCCTTCCTCTTTATGCCTAATCCCCTCCCCTCCGCTCCATCGGCCGTCTCTTGCGGGCCCCACGCTCTCTTGTTCTTCTCCCCGCCATCTCCGTTATTATTGTTATTTCTTCTTCTTCTTCTTCTTCTTCTTCATAATAATAATAATAATAATATAATAATAATAATAATAATTATAGTTATAGTTATAGTTATAATTATAACAATAGTAATAATAACAATAGTAGTAATAACCGGAAGACGGAGAAAAATAATTACGAGCAAGAAGAAGATGACTCTACTATACTGCCAAAATCGCAAAAAGGGGTGCAACACGAGGACTTCCCAGGAGGTCACCCATCCTAGTACTACTCTCGCCCAAGCACGCTTAACTGCGGAGTTCTGATGAGATCCGGTGCTCTAGTGCTGGTATGATCGCACCCGTTTAACTTATGTTTTCCTTCCTCTTTATGCCTAATCCCCTCCCCTCCGCTCCATCGGCCGTCTCTTGCGGGCCCCACGCTCTCTTGTTCTTCTCCCCGCCATCTCCGTTATTATTGATATTTCTTCTTCTTCTTCTTCTTCATAATAATAATAATAATAATAATATAATAATAATAATAATAATTATAGTTATAGTTATAGTTATAATTATAACAATAGTAATAATAACAATAGTAGTAATAACCGGAAGACGGAGAAAAATAATTACGAGCAAGAAGAAGATGACTCTACTATACTGCCAAAATCGCAAAAAGGGGTGCAACACGAGGACTTCCCAGGAGGTCACCCATCCTAGTACTACTCTCGCCCAAGCACGCTTAACTGCGGAGTTCTGATAGGATCCGGTGCTCTAGTGCTGGTATGATCGCACCCGTTTAACTTATGTTTTCCTTCCTCTTTATGCCTAATCCCCTCCCCTCCGCTCCATCGGCCGTCTCTTGCGGGCCCCACGCTCTCTTGTTCTTCTCCCCGCCATCTCCGTTATTATTGTTATTTCTTCTTCTTCTTCTTCTTCTTCTTCATAATAATAATAATAATAATATAATAATAATAATAATTATAGTTATAGTTATAGTTATAATTATAACAATAGTAATAATAACAATAGTAGTAATAACCGGAAGACGGAGAAAAATAATTACGAGCAAGAAGAAGATGACTCTACTATACTGCCAAAATCGCAAAAAGGGGTGCAACACGAGGACTTCCCAGGAGGTCACCCATCCTAGTACTACTCTCGCCCAAGCACGCTTAACTGCGGAGTTCTGATGGGATCCGGTGCTCTAGTGCTGGTATGATCGCACCCGTTTAACTTATGTTTTCCTTCCTCTTTATGCCTAATCCCCTCCCCTCCGCTCCATCGGCCGTCTCTTGCGGGCCCCACGCTCTCTTGTTCTTCTCCCCGCCATCTCCGTTATTATTGTTATTTCTTCTTCTTCTTCTTCTTCATAATAATAATAATAATAATATAATAATAATAATAATTATAGTTATAGTTATAGTTATAATTATAACAATAGTAATAATAACAATAGTAGTAATAACCGGAAGACGGAGAAAAATAATTACGAGCAAGAAGAAGATGACTCTACTATACTGCCAAAATCGCAAAAAGGGGTGCAACACGAGGACTTCCCAGGAGGTCACCCATCCTAGTACTACTCTCGCCCAAGCACGCTTAACTGCGGAGTTCTGATGGATCCGGTGCTCTAGTGCTGGTATGATCGCACCCGTTTAACTTATGTTTTCCTTCCTCTTTATGCCTAATCCCCTCCCCTCCGCTCCATCGGCCGTCTCTTGCGGGCCCCACGCTCTCTTGTTCTTCTCCCCGCCATCTCGGTTATTATTGTTATTTCTTCTTCTTCTTCTTCTTCTTCATAATAATAATAATAATAATATAATAATAATAATAATAATTATAGTTATAGTTATAGTTATAATTATAACAATAGTAATAATAACAATAGTAGTAATAACCGGAAGACGGAGAAAAATAATTACGAGCAAGAAGAAGATGACTCTACTATACTGCCAAAATCGCAAAAAGGGGTGCAACACGAGGACTTCCCAGGAGGTCACCCATCCTAGTACTACTCTCGCCCAAGCACGCTTAACTGCGGAGTTCTGATGGGATCCGGTGCTCTAGTGCTGGTATGATCGCACCCGTTTAACTTATGTTTTCCTTCCTCTTTATGCCTAATCCCCTCCCCTCCGCTCCATCGGCCGTCTCTTGCGGGCCCCACGCTCTCTTGTTCTTCTCCCTGCCATCTCCGTTATTATTGTTATTTCTTCTTCTTCTTCTTCTTCTTCTTCTTCATAATAATAATAATAATAATATAATAATAATAATAATAATTATAGTTATAGTTATAGTTATAATTATAACAATAGTAATAATAACAATAGTAGTAATAACCGGAAGACGGAGAAAAATAATTACGAGCAAGAAGAAGATGACTCTACTATACTGCCAAAATCGCAAAAAGGGGTGCAACAAGAGGACTTCCCAGGAGGTCACCCATCCTAGTACTACTCTCGCCCAAGCACGCTTAACTGCGGAGTTCTGATGGGATCCGGTGCTCTAGTGCTGGTATGATCGCACCCGTTTAACTTATGTTTTCCTTCCTCTTTATGCCTAATCCCCTCCCCTCCGCTCCATCGGCCGTCTCTTGCGGGCCCCACGCTCTCTTGTTCTTCTCCCCGCCATCTCCGTTATTATTGTTATTTCTTCTTCTTCTTCTTCTTCTTCATAATAATAATAATAATAATATAATAATAATAATAATAATTATAGTTATAGTTATAGTTATAATTATAACAATAGTAATAATAACAATAGTAGTAATAACCGGAAGACGAAGAAAAATAATTACGAGCAAGAAGAAGATGACTCTACTATACTGCCAAAATCGCAAAAAGGGGTGCAACACGAGGACTTCCCAGGAGGTCACCCATCCTAGTACTACTCTCGCCCAAGCACGCTTAACTGCGGAGTTCTGATGGGATCCGGTGCTCTAGTGCTGGTATGATCGCACCCGTTTAACTTATGTTTTCCTTCCTCTTTATGCCTAATCCCCTCCCCTCCGCTCCATCGGCCGTCTCTTGCGGGCCCCACGCTCTCTTGTTCTTCTCCCCGCCATCTCCGTTATTATTGTTATTTCTTCTTCTTCTTCTTCTTCATAATAATAATAATAATAATATAATAATAATAATAATAATTATAGTTATAGTTATAGTTATAATTATAACAATAGTAATAATAACAATAGTAGTAATAACCGGAAGACGGAGAAAAATAATTACGAGCAAGAAGAAGATGACTCTACTATACTGCCAAAATCGCAAAAAGGGGTGCAACACGAGGACTTCCCAGGAGGTCACCCATCCTAGTACTACTCTCGCCCAAGCACGCTTAACTGCGGAGTTCTGATGGGATCCGGTGCTCTAGTGCTGGTATGATCGCACCCGTTTAACTTATGTTTTCCTTCCTCTTTATGCCTAATCCCCTCCCCTCCGCTCCATCGGCCGTCTCTTGCGGGCCCCACGCTCTCTTGTTCTTCTCCCCGCCATCTCCGTTATTATTGTTATTTCTTCTTCTTCTTCTTCTTCTTCATAATAATAATATAATAATATAATAATAATAATAATAATTATAGTTATAGTTATTGTTATAATTATAACAATAGTAATAATAACAATAGTAGTAATAACCGGAAGACGGAGAAAAATAATTACGAGCAAGAAGAAGATGACTCTACTATACTGCCAAAATCGCAAAAAGGGGTGCAACACGAGGACTTCCCAGGAGGTCACCCATCCTAGTACTACTCTCGCCCAAGCACGCTTAACTGCGGAGTTCTGATGAGATCCGGTGCTCTAGTGCTGGTATGATCGCACCCGTTTAACTTATGTTTTCCTTCCTCTTTATGCCTAATCCCCTCCCCTCCGCTCCATCGGCCGTCTCTTGCGGGCCCCACGCTCTCTTGTTCTTCTCCCCGCCATCTCCGTTATTATTGTTATTTCTTCTTCTTCTTCTTCTTCATAATAATAATAATAATAATAATATAATAATAATAATAATAATTATAGTTATAGTTATAGTTATAATTATAACAATAGTAATAATAACAATAGTAGTAATAACCGGAAGACGGAGAAAAATAATTACGAGCAAGAAGAAGATGACTCTACTATACTGCCAAAATCGCAAAAAGGGGTGCAACACGAGGACTTCCCAGGAGGTCACCCATCCTAGTACTACTCTCGCCCAAGCACGCTTAACTGCGGAGTTCTGATGGGATCCGGTGCTCTAGTGCTGGTATGATCGCACCCGTTTAACTTATGTTTTCCTTCCTCTTTATGCCTAATCCCCTCCCCTCCGCTCCATCGGCCGTCTCTTGCGGGCCCCACGCTCTCTTGTTCTTCTCCCCGCCATCTCCGTTATTATTGTTATTTCTCTTCTTCTTCTTCTTCTTCTTCTTCTTCATAATAATAATAATAATAATATAATAATAATAATAATTATAGTTATAGTTATAGTTATAATTATAACAATAGTAATAATAACAATAGTAGTAATAACCGGAAGACGGAGAAAAATAATTACGAGCAAGAAGAAGATGACTCTACTATACTGCCAAAATCGCAAAAAGGGGTGCAACACGAGGACTTCCCAGGAGGTCACCCATCCTAGTACTACTCTCGCCCAAGCACGCTTAACTGCGGAGTTCTGATGGGATCCGGTGCTCTAGTGCTGGTATGATCGCACCCGTTTAACTTATGTTTTCCTTCCTCTTTATGCCTAATCCCCTCCCCTCCGCTCCATCGGCCGTCTCTTGCGGGCCCCACGCTCTCTTGTTCTTCTCCCCGCCATCTCCGTTATTATTGTTATTTCTTCTTCTTCTTCTTCTTCATAATAATAATAATAATAATATAATAATAATAATAATAATTATAGTTATAGTTATAGTTATAATTATAACAATAGTAATAATAACAATAGTAGTAATAACCGGAAGACGGAGAAAAATAATTACGAGCAAGAAGAAGATGACTCTACTATACTGCCAAAATCGCAAAAAGGGGTGCAACACGAGGACTTCCCAGGAGGTCACCCATCCTAGTACTACTCTCGCCCAAGCACGCTTAACTGCGGAGTTCTGATGGGATCCGGTGCTCTAGTGCTGGTATGATCGCACCCGTTTAACTTATGTTTTCCTTCCTCTTTATGCCTAATCCCCTCCCCTCCGCTCCATCGGCCGTCTCTTGCGGGCCCCACGCTCTCTTGTTCTTCTCCCCGCCATCTCGGTTATTATTGTTATTTCTTCTTCTTCTTCTTCTTCTTCATAATAATAATAATAATAATATAATAATAATAATAATAATTATAGTTATAGTTATAGTTATAATTATAACAATAGTAATAATAACAATAGTAGTAATAACCGGAAGACGGAGAAAAATAATTACGAGCAAGAAGAAGATGACTCTACTATACTGCCAAAATCGCAAAAAGGGGTGCAACACGAGGACTTCCCAGGAGGTCACCCATCCTAGTACTACTCTCGCCCAAGCACGCTTAACTGCGGAGTTCTGATGGGATCCGGTGCTCTAGTGCTGGTATGATCGCACCCGTTTAACTTATGTTTTCCTTCCTCTTTATGCCTAATCCCCTCCCCTCCGCTCCATCGGCCGTCTCTTGCGGGCCCCACGCTCTCTTGTTCTTCTCCCCGCCATCTCCGTTATTATTGTTATTTCTTCTTCTTCTTCTTCTTCTTCTTCTTCATAATAATAATAATAATAATATAATAATAATAATAATAATTATAGTTATAGTTATAGTTATAATTATAACAATAGTAATAATAACAATAGTAGTAATAACCGGAAGACGGAGAAAAATAATTACGAGCAAGAAGAAGATGACTCTACTATACTGCCAAAATCGCAAAAAGGGGTGCAACACGAGGACTTCCCAGGAGGTCACCCATCCTAGTACTACTCTCGCCCAAGCACGCTTAACTGCGGAGTTCTGATGGGATCCGGTGCTCTAGTGCTGGTATGATCGCACCCGTTTAACTTATGTTTTCCTTCCTCTTTATGCCTAATCCCCTCCCCTCCGCTCCATCGGCCGTCTCTTGCGGGCCCCACGCTCTCTTGTTCTTCTCCCCGCCATCTCCGTTATTATTGTTATTTCTTCTTCTTCTTCTTCTTCTTCTTCATAATAATAATAATAATAATATAATAATAATAATAATAATTATAGTTATAGTTATAGTTATAATTATAACAATAGTAATAATAACAATAGTAGTAATAACCGGAAGACGGAGAAAAATAATTACGAGCAAGAAGAAGATGACTCTACTATACTGCCAAAATCGCAAAAAGGGGTGCAACACGAGGACTTCCCAGGAGGTCACCCATCCTAGTACTACTCTCGCCCAAGCACGCTTAACTGCGGAGTTCTGATGGGATCCGGTGCTCTAGTGCTGGTATGATCGCACCCGTTTAACTTATGTTTTCCTTCCTCTTTATGCCTAATCCCCTCCCCTCCGCTCCATCGGCCGTCTCTTGCGGGCCCCACGCTCTCTTGTTCTTCTCCCCGCCATCTCCGTTATTATTGTTATTTCTTCTTCTTCTTCTTCTTCTTCTTCATAATAATAATAATAATAATATAATAATAATTATAGTTATAGTTATAGTTATAATTATAACAATAGTAATAATAACAATAGTAGTAATAACCGGAAGACGGAGAAAAATAATTACGAGCAAGAAGAAGATGACTCTACTATACTGCCAAAATCGCAAAAAGGGGTGCAACACGAGGACTTCCCAGGAGGTCACCCATCCTAGTACTACTCTCGCCCAAGCACGCTTAACTGCGGAGTTCTGATGGGATCCGGTGCTCTAGTGCTGGTATGATCGCACCCGTTTAACTTATGTTTTCCTTCCTCTTTATGCCTAATCCCCTCCCCTCCGCTCCATCGGCCGTCTCTTGCGGGCCCCACGCTCTCTTGTTCTTCTCCCCGCCATCTCCGTTATTATTGTTATTTCTTCTTCTTCTTCTTCTTCTTCTTCTTCATAATAATAATAATAATAATATAATAATAATAATAATAATTATAGTTATAGTTATAGTTATAATTATAACAATAGTAATAATAACAATAGTAGTAATAACCGGAAGACGGAGAAAAATAATTACGAGCAAGAAGAAGATGACTCTACTATACTGCCAAAATCGCAAAAAGGGGTGCAACACGAGGACTTCCCAGGAGGTCACCCATCCTAGTACTACTCTCGCCCAAGCACGCTTAACTGCGGAGTTCTGATGGGATCCGGTGCTCTAGTGCTGGTATGATCGCACCCGTTTAACTTATGTTTTCCTTCCTCTTTATGCCTAATCCCCTCCCCTCCGCTCCATCGGCCGTCTCTTGCGGGCCCCACGCTCTCTTGTTCTTCTCCCCGCCATCTCCGTTATTATTGTTATTTCTTCTTCTTCTTCTTCTTCTTCTTCTTCTTCTTCTTCATAATAATAATAATAATAATATAATAATAATAATAATAATTATAGTTATAGTTATAGTTATAATTATAACAATAGTAATAATAACAATAGTAGTAATAACCGGAAGACGGAGAAAAATAATTACGAGCAAGAAGAAGATGACTCTACTATACTGCCAAAATCGGAAAAAGGGGTGCAACACGAGGACTTCCCAGGAGGTCACCCATCCTAGTACTACTCTCGCCCAAGCACGCTTAACTGCGGAGTTCTGATGGGATCCGGTGCTCTAGTGCTGGTATGATCGCACCCGTTTAACTTATGTTTTCCTTCCTCTTTATGCCTAATCCCCTCCCCTCCGCTCCATCGGCCGTCTCTTGCGGGCCCCACGCTCTCTTGTTCTTCTCCCCGCCATCTCCGTTATTATTGTTATTTCTTCTTCTTCTTCTTCTTCTTCATAATAATAATAATAATAATAATATAATAATAATAATAATAATTATAGTTATAGTTATAGTTATAATTATAACAATAGTAATAATAACAATAGTAGTAATAACCGGAAGACGGAGAAAAATAATTACGAGCAAGAAGAAGATGACTCTACTATACTGCCAAAATCGCAAAAAGGGGTGCAACACGAGGACTTCCCAGGAGGTCACCCATCCTAGTACTACTCTCGCCCAAGCACGCTTAACTGCGGAGTTCTGATGGGATCCGGTGCTCTAGTGCTGGTATGATCGCACCCGTTTAACTTATGTTTTCCTTCCTCTTTATGCCTAATCCCCTCCCCTCCGCTCCATCGGCCGTCTCTTGCGGGCCCCACGCTCTCTTGTTCTTCTCCCCGCCATCTCCGTTATTATTGTTATTTCTTCTTCTTCTTCTTCTTCTTCATAATAATAATAATAATAATATAATAATAATAATAATAATTATAGTTATAGTTATAGTTATTATTATAACAATAGTAATAATAACAATAGTAGTAATAACCGGAAGACGGAGAAAAATAATTACGAGCAAGAAGAAGATGACTCTACTATACTGCCAAAATCGCAAAAAGGGGTGCAACACGAGGACTTCCCAGGAGGTCACCCATCCTAGTACTACTCTCGCCCAAGCACGCTTAACTGCGGAGTTCTGATGGGATCCGGTGCTCTAGTGCTGGTATGATCGCACCCGTTTAACTTATGTTTTCCTTCCTCTTTATGCCTAATCCCCTCCCCTCCGCTCCATCGGCCGTCTCTTGCGGGCCCCACGCTCTCTTGTTCTTCTCCCCGCCATCTCCGTTATTATTGTTATTTCTTCTTCTTCTTCTTCTTCTTCATAATAATAATAATAATAATATAATAATAATAATAATAATTATAGTTATAGTTATAGTTATAATTATAACAATAGTAATAATAACAATAGTAGTAATAACCGGAAGACGGAGAAAAATAATTACGAGCAAGAAGAAGATGACTCTACTATACTGCCAAAATCGCAAAAAGGGGTGCAACACGAGGACTTCCCAGGAGGTCACCCATCCAAGTACTACTCTCGCCCAAGCACGCTTAACTGCGGAGTTCTGATGGGATCCGGTGCTCTAGTGCTGGTATGATCGCACCCGTTTAACTTATGTTTTCCTTCCTCTTTATGCCTAATCCCCTCCCCTCCGCTCCATCGGCCGTCTCTTGCGGGCCCCACGCTCTCTTGTTCTTCTCCCCGCCATCTCCGTTATTATTGTTATTTCTTCTTCTTCTTCTTCTTCTTCTTCATAATAATAATAATAATAATATAATAATAATAATAATAATTATAGTTATAGTTATAATTATAACAATAGTAATAATAACAATAGTAGTAATAACCGGAAGACGGAGAAAAATAATTACGAGCAAGAAGAAGATGACTCTACTATACTGCCAAAATCGCAAAAAGGGGTGCAACACGAGGACTTCCCAGGAGGTCACCCATCCTAGTACTACTCTCGCCCAAGCACGCTTAACTGCGGAGTTCTGATGGGATCCGGTGCTCTAGTGCTGGTATGATCGCACCCGTTTAACTTATGTTTTCCTTCCTCTTTATGCCTAATCCCCTCCCCTCCGCTCCATCGGCCGTCTCTTGCGGGCCCCACGCTCTCTTGTTCTTCTCCCCGCCATCTCCGTTATTATTGTTATTTCTTCTTCTTCTTCTTCTTCTTCTTCTTCTTCATAATAATAATAATAATAATATAATAATAATAATAATAATTATAGTTATAGTTATAGTTATAATTATAACAATAGTAATAATAACAATAGTAGTAATAACCGGAAGACGGAGAAAAATAATTACGAGCAAGAAGAAGATGACTCTACTATACTGCCAAAATCGCAAAAAGGGGTGCAACACGAGGACTTCCCAGGAGGTCACCCATCCTAGTACTACTCTCGCCCAAGCACGCTTAACTGCGGAGTTCTGATGGGATCCGGTGCTCTAGTGCTGGTATGATCGCACCCGTTTAACTTATGTTTTCCTTCCTCTTTATGCCTAATCCCCTCCCCTCCGCTCCATCGGCCGTCTCTTGCGGGCCCCACGCTCTCTTGTTCTTCTCCCCGCCATCTCCGTTATTATTGTTATTTCTTCTTCTTCTTCTTCTTCTTCTTCATAATAATAATAATAATAATAATATAATAATAATAATAATAATTATAGTTATAGTTATAGTTATAATTATAACAATAGTAATAATAACAATAGTAGTAATAACCGGAAGACGGAGAAAAATAATTACGAGCAAGAAGAAGATGATTCTACTATACTGCCAAAATCGCAAAAAGGGGTGCAACACGAGGACTTCCCAGGAGGTCACCCATCCTAGTACTACTCTCGCCCAAGCACGCTTAACTGCGGAGTTCTGATGGGATCCGGTGCTCTAGTGCTGGTATGATCGCACCCGTTTAACTTATGTTTTCCTTCCTCTTTATGCCTAATCCCCTCCCCTCCGCTCCATCGGCCGTCTCTTGCGGGCCCCACGCTCTCTTGTTCTTCTCCCCGCCATCTCCGTTATTATTGTTATTTCTTCTTCTTCTTCTTCTTCTTCTTCTTCATAATAATAATAATAATAATATAATAATAATAATAATAATTATAGTTATAGTTATAGTTATAATTATAACAATAGTTATAATAACAATAGTAGTAATAACCGGAAGACGGAGAAAAATAATTACGAGCAAGAAGAAGATGACTCTACTATACTGCCAAAATCGCAAAAAGGGGTGCAACACGAGGACTTTCCAGGAGGTCACCCATCCTAGTACTACTCTCGCCCAAGCACGCTTAACTGCGGAGTTCTGATTGTCACGCCCCGATTTCGCCTAACCGATAATCGTCCCCCGGGCGTGATGCCGTGCACGCGTAGGGCGCGCGTGCACCAGGCCTTAGGCATAAGGATATTCTTTAGACCAATGCAACAGAGTAGACAAATAAGATAACACAAGGTTGAGGCATTGAAAAGTTTCTCTTTTATTAATAATGAACATCCGGTTACATTGCTTGACTCAAAAGTATAAAATGCCCCACGGGCTTACAAACTTTGACGCAAAATGAGATAGCCGATCCATACATTATGTCCCTTTACATAGCTTCAAAAACACAAAACTTCTTGTTGTGCGGGGAAGCACCATCGCTTTAGCGTCAATTCCGCCACGGAGAGAGAGGGGAAGGCTTCCAGCTTGAGCCTCCAAGGTCTTGGCCCCGACCCGCCAAGAATCCCAAAGGGTCCGGAGAGAGAGCTTCAGCTCCTCGCCGCGTTGCCTTGCGCCGGGGGACCTGCTACAACGAGGGTCAGTACTTCGGAAAGTACTGGTGAAGGCTAGCTGCTCAACTTTACCAAGCTCTTTAGATGAGTTTTAAATGAACATGCAACATTTATGCTCTTTGGTGGGTTTCTATTCTTGCCTAGTTCAGATTTCATTTAGCAGATATACAAGAATAAAATAACATAACTTCACGTGCCACCGTTCGGTGACTTTACCTGTCCCGTCTGAACCACCTGTACGACTTACCATAGCCTTCCCTGCCACGAAGACATAGTTAGTCTGCACAGTTTAAATATACACAACATCTTTTCTTTGTTGTTTAGGAGCCATCATGGGTTTAGTCTGAGCTGGCGGCGACGCTTGCAGCGCGGGTAGCTAGCCCCGCTACAATTCCCCGCTCCCAGTACTAAAAAAGTAGATTCCGCCCGGGTCGGAACGGCCCGGTGCCCCGGTAACCGTCCGCAGGAACCTGGATCCCCTGTGCACAAGAATTCCCATGACCATATCTATGACTCTACCTCATAGATTTACTTACTAGCCAATGTTAAAGAACATTCATTTACGAAACTGCTTTACTGTACTATCAAAATCAACCAACAGTTATATGAAATAACATGCAGCAGTTTATAGAAGAACACCTTGAACTTATTGAAGAGTACTTTGAACTATCAATAAATACCAACCCATTCAACATCAAAACGAACATGCATGCATCAATGAATTTATGCAAGGTTTTGTGTGACAAGCAATGGGTGTTCCAAGCCTACTTCTTATCTTATCTTGTTATCCAACTTTATTACTTAAGTGGTATCGTTTGATTGAATGCACAACTGAGTCAATTTTATTATGAACGGAGCCCTTGGAAAGAAGGTGCTTATCGAAATAGAGCCACTCACACAGTCGGTTGTATAGGAAGAAGGAGCAGAGATCCCTAAGACTCCGCTCGCGCGTCGTCTACACGATCACCTGCACGCACCAACGGATGATCAATACCTCCTGCTTCGGTCTCCAAGGCTCGATACGAAATGCGAAATCCTAAGAACGAAAACAATGAAATCCATTGAAACCGTTCAAGAAAACGCAAGTCCTAAAACCAACAAGTACGCAACCAAGCGGCAATCGAAAACGGGCAAGGAAAACCAACACAACGGAAAGGCCTCTCTTTACTCTGCCGCCGAGTCCTTCCTTGAGGCACGATCCATTGACTATGGGACCTGATTCCGAAGAAACCAATCCATAACGAGGAAAGGATCTTGATTCAATCTGTCCCGTTCGGACGGTCGTAAGTATTTCTTGGCCGCGCTCCCCGAGCAGGGGGAACGGGATGAACGGGTCGTTACATCATAACCATCTAATAGGAAGTTTCGTCCCGAAACTTAAGATTAGAGCCTACCACTAAGGAATAATGAGGGAAATTTTTCCTCATGCCTGATTCAAGTTCCCAGGTCGACTCTTCGACCGAGTGGTTTCGCCACAGTACGCGCACTAGCGAGACGTTCGGTCCCGCAACTGCTTCTTTTTGCGATCCAAATTTTAGACAGGCTCCGCCGCGTACGACAAGTCCGCTTGCAGATTCAACTAACCCAAGTCGACTACGCAACTAGCGAGTAAGATTTCCATGTTCTATACGATACAAGGCGGGGTTATCCCCTTAGCTATATGCGTTCATCTCTTTTATTAGCATGCAAAGGTTATCGCCTGTAAACTAGCACGTAACGTTCATTTCTTATTGTGTAGCTACGTAGAGACAGGTTCACCGGGGTCTCTCACCTTAGCGATGTATCGCATCGGTCGAGCTAGACTCCGGACGCGCTTCTGATAGCCTAAGTCTGACTCCATTAAAGATCCCAGCGTGAAAGCCTTTGCATCAAACGAGCCATCTCGCTGAGCAAGGCGGTCGAATAGCTACACTTGTGCCGTTTGAATCGGCTCTCCGGGTTGAGCGGAGCGGGTTGTTACACTATGCACCACTCAAATCAAGTTCCGTCCTCGAGACTTCCTGAGCGCAACTCGTGCTATCGCATAACTTCTAAACTACCCAATGTATCTAGTCTTATCCTTCAAGGACTGTCTCAATAATACAATCCTCTATTTTCTCACCATGCGTTACGCCAACGTTGGCCAATTCTCATCGAACGACTCTATCGTTCAATGCTATCGAGTTATACTCAACTCGATCGTTGCATTTCCGTCTCAAAATTTACTGCACTTAGTGCAGGGCTATATTACCCAAGCACCAACGTTTTCTGACTCAGTCTATTTTGCGCCTTAGCGCAGAGCTAAATTGCTTACCTGGGGTACGCTCAAGTCCTTCGCACCCTTGGCTCAATCGAACTTAACTTTCTATTCGTTTTTACTCGTTCCGTTCGCCCGAGTGCTTAATCATTTTATCCGAATGATCCATTCGTTCAATTATTGCATCCCCAAACTCAGTCTTGTACTGCGCCTTAGCGCAGAACTATCCCGGTAGCACGAGGAATGATACAATCTTTCCTCTATGAAAATTTAGGTTGAGGCTAAATCATTTCAGTTGCCATACCCATCCATGCGAATCCGAACATTTTCCTTTGCAGCTGCATCCGAGTTATGCATATCGCTAAGTCTGGATCGTACCCATATTCAAGGCGTCCCCCAAATATGTGTATTTCAACCAAGCTCAGTGACAGCTAAGTCTGACAAGCTACTCGTGAAAATCTTTCGAAACGCAGATCGTCCTGACCGAACTCTTGTTCGATCCAGCTATCGTCTTATCCTTTACCGTCGCGTAACCTATCCAACCAAATCAATTATCACCCGAGTCCTATCTCGCCTTACGTTCGTTTCAACGCGAACGTTGCTCGTATACATTCCCAATTTCAAATTTCTAACTCTAGGTCTTGTTGCCCGAGTTCTATCATTCTTCCCGAACGATACTCTGAAGTCAGCCACTCCAGTTTAACTCAAGGCATAGGGTCGTCTGCCTAGTCACTAGGCCAGCACACACAGTCATAGGTACAACTCAAATTTGTGACTCATCGCGCAACCGTGTTGCACAATGCTCGCCCCAAACACCCTAAGGTCAAACCATTATTCCTTTACACGGGTATTCTACCCAAGCTCGTTTCACTCAGATTTCTAAACATCGAGCACAGATCATCCTATCACACCAACACGCTCGTTCCACCGAACCCACGATACGCCCACGTTTCAGGGTTAACCTATCGATTCGCACATACTATCTCTTTTATCCTGTTTGATAGAATTCACCAATCCATCATTTTCTACGCCTGTATCATCAAGCCACCATTCCATTATAAACCATCGATGTATATCATGAACTCTAAGTCGTCCAGCACGATCTACATATCCGTTCATGAAAATGTCCAACATCTCTTACTTTACGTTTCTAGACTAACTCATCAAGAAGAATCCTTAGACTCATTCCCTTAGTCTACTCTTAGTATTCCTCAAACAACTAAGATCAATTTCCAAACCCAAGTCTATCCCATTGATACGTTCCATTCATCGAGTTCGTTTTGGAATGATCACCGAACCTGTTCTCTTGAGTTTGCTTATCCCTACCGTACGTGAAATCACCACGTCGACACTCCCGCAGGATAATCGTTCTCGCTGGGACAGATTTCGAATGTTATCTTCCTGAACTTGATTTCAAGATCGTTCTTCCAAACTCCAAGCCAAATCTATTACCGCTTAACTCAATCCATCAAAATCTTAATTCTTTCAACTTGCATCAATCCGAGCTATCTTCCAACCATTGTTATAGTCTAGAATCCCAAAATATGGAATCATCGCATTTGTACTCAAACCGAACTCTATCGAGCGATATCCTACTCAAAATCCAAATTTTCCATGCACGCTATCATTCGTGCACTACCTCATTTTTAATTGCACTTATTTCGATCGCATCTCAGATTATTCAATCTCGACTCAAGTTTGTAATTTGCTTGTTTCAACTCAAGCTCGCTCGTACAATCCTTTAAGTCTTTTCCGATCATGATATCGATTCCAATTACCCTGAACTTCTATTTGACGTAAGCCTTATCCCTTATTCAACTCATTGTAACTCGTTCGAACTAAACATTGCCTGCTTTCTCCGAGTTCGTTTACTTGCTAGGCACTGTTTATTTATACTAAGGCTTTACCCAATCTCGTCGCTTGTCGCTAGACTCGCTTAACTCTCCGAATCCACGACTTCGTTCAAGCATTACTAAGCCAACAAATACACACTCAGGGTTCGAGTTATACTCCCTGAATCTTTACAACTCATTATATCCACAAGTTGCATAATCGAACAGGGTACTTATCGCATACACTACTCCGGAATTGAATCATCCTAATAACTCCTGATTCGCGTTCGCATCCTTAACTCGTATGCTCAATTCGTTCCTCAGAGCGGGAATCGATTCTCTGGCCCAAACCGTTGCTATGACTCCAGCACAGTCCCTATTTGTCGTCTTAGCGATCTTAGACTCGTACGCACCTGTGTTCATAGTCCTCTATACAGACTATGCTTCAAATCATAACTTATTGTTATGAATAACCGTCCAGCTTATTTTCGGAAATTCCTACACGATTTCCATTACTCGCCTTAGCGGTAATCCGATAGCGTCTCTATCGATTTCCCTTCAAGTCAACTTCATTCTCGTCCCAACGATACCCAAATCTCGCTGCAACTCGCTAGCACCAAGGGTCTTGGTGCACGATACTCAACACAGTTTGGCCAAAAGGCCATGTGCATGAACCACTGTCTGAACGATATTCTTATCTCGCACTCTACTCGTTCGGTGTTTTCATATCGACAAATAACTTGCCGATTATAACACGAGTCTCCTCTCACAACATCCTCTATGAGTTGGGACAAAAGCCCTCACATCATAGTCCCGTCCAAGCGATCGTATAATTCCCACGCACTTTTCAAAAATATTCGGACTTATTGTATGGAACGCATCTCATTTTGGCCAAGCGAATTCAAGGGTCTACTCGGAAGGAACAAAGTCCTCTTTAGAAACTTTCTTTTGAGAGATCAAAGGATCTGAAGCATAGCTCTGATACCAATATGTCACGCCCCGATTTCGCCTAACCGATAATCGTCCCCCGGGCGTGATGCCGTGCACGCGTAGGGCGCGCGTGCACCAGGCCTTAGGCATAAGGATATTCTTTAGACCAATGCAACAGAGTAGACAAATAAGATAACACAAGGTTGAGGCATTGAAAAGTTTCTCTTTTATTAATAATGAACATCCGGTTACATTGCTTGACTCAAAAGTATAAAATGCCCCACGGGCTTACAAACTTTGACGCAAAATGAGATAGCCGATCCATACATTATGTCCCTTTACATAGCTTCAAAAACACAAAACTTCTTGTTGTGCGGGGAAGCACCATCGCTTTAGCGTCAATTCCGCCACGGAGAGAGAGGGGAAGGCTTCCAGCTTGAGCCTCCAAGGTCTTGGCCCCGACCCGCCAAGAATCCCAAAGGGTCCGGAGAGAGAGCTTCAGCTCCTCGCCGCGTTGCCTTGCGCCGGGGGACCTGCTACAACGAGGGTCAGTACTTCGGAAAGTACTGGTGAAGGCTAGCTGCTCAACTTTACCAAGCTCTTTAGATGAGTTTTAAATGAACATGCAACATTTATGCTCTTTGGTGGGTTTCTATTCTTGCCTAGTTCAGATTTCATTTAGCAGATATGCAAGAATAAAATAATATAACTTCGCGTGCCACCGTTCGGTGACTTTACCTGTCCCGTCTGAACCACCTGTACGACTTACCATAGCCTTCCCTGCCACGAAGACATAGTTAGTCTGCACAGTTTAAATATACACAACATCTTTTCTTTGTTGTTTAGGAGCCATCATGGGTTTAGTCTGAGCTGGCGGCGACGCTTGCAGCGCGGGTAGCTAGCCCCGCTACAATTCCCCGCTCCCAGTACTAAAAAAGTAGATTCCGCCCGGGTCGGAACGGCCCGGTGCCCCGGTAACCGTCCGCAGGAACCTGGATCCCCTGTGCACAAGAATTCCCATGACCATATCTATGACTCTACCTCATAGATTTACTTACTAGCCAATGTTAAAGAACATTCATTTACGAAACTGCTTTACTGTACTATCAAAATCAACCAACAGTTATATGAAATAACATGCAGCAGTTTATAGAAGAACACCTTGAACTTATTGAAGAGTACTTTGAACTATCAATAAATACCAACCCATTCAACATCAAAACGAACATGCATGCATCAATGAATTTATGCAAGGTTTTGTGTGACAAGCAATGGGTGTTCCAAGCCTACTTCTTATCTTATCTTGTTATCCAACTTTATTACTTAAGTGGTATCGTTTGATTGAATGCACAACTGAGTCAATTTTATTATGAACGGAGCCCTTGGAAAGAAGGTGCTTATCGAAATAGAGCCACTCACACAGTCGGTTGTATAGGAAGAAGGAGCAGAGATCCCTAAGACTCCGCTCGCGCGTCGTCTACACGATCACCTGCACGCACCAACGGATGATCAATACCTCCTGCTTCGGTCTCCAAGGCTCGATACGAAATGCGAAATCCTAAGAACGAAAATAATGAAATCCATTGAAACCGTTCAAGAAAACGCAAGTCCTAAAACCAACAAGTACGCAACCAAGCGGCAATCGAAAACGGGCAAGGAAAACCAACACAACGGAAAGGCCTCTCTTTACTCTGCCGCCGAGTCCTTCCTTGAGGCACGATCCATTGACTATGGGACCTGATTCCGAAGAAACCAATCCATAACGAGGAAAGGATCTTGATTCAATCTGTCCCGTTCGGACGGTCGTAAGTATTTCTTGGCCGCGCTCCCCGAGCAGGGGGAACGGGATGAACGGGTCGTTACACTGATGGGATCCGGTGCTCTAGTGCTGGTATGATCGCACCCGTTTAACTTATGTTTTCCTTCCTCTTTATGCCTAATCCCCTCCCCTCCGCTCCATCGGCCGTCTCTTGCGGGCCCCACGCTCTCTTGTTCTTCTCCCCGCCATCTCCGTTATTATTGTTATTTCTTCTTCTTCTTCTTCTTCTTCTTCTTCTTCATAATAATAATAATAATAATATAATAATAATAATAATAATTATAGTTATAGTTATAGTTATAATTATAACAATAGTAATAATAACAATAGTAGTAATAACCGGAAGACGGAGAAAAATAATTACGAGCAAGAAGAAGATGACTCTACTATACTGCCAAAATCGCAAAAAGGGGTGCAACACGAGGACTTCCCAGGAGGTCACCCATCCTAGTACTACTCTCGCCCAAGCACGCTTAACTGCGGAGTTCTGATGGGATCCGGTGCTCTAGTGCTGGTATGATCGCACCCGTTTAACTTATGTTTTCCTTCCTCTTTATGCCTAATCCCCTCCCCTCCGCTCCATCGGCCGTCTCTTGCGGGCCCCACGCTCTCTTGTTCTTCTCCCCGCCATCTCCGTTATTATTGTTATTTCTTCTTCTTCTTCTTCTTCTTCATAATAATAATAATAATAATATAATAATAATAATAATAATTATAGTTATAGTTATAGTTATAATTATAACAATAGTAATAATAACAATAGTAGTAATAACCGGAAGACGGAGAAAAATAATTACGAGCAAGAAGAAGATGACTCTACTATACTGCCAAAATCGCAAAAAGGGGTGCAACACGAGGACTTCCCAGGAGGTCACCCATCCTAGTACTACTCTCGCCCAAGCACGCTTAACTGCGGAGTTCTGATGGGATCCGGTGCTCTAGTGCTGGTATGATCGCACCCGTTTAACTTATGTTTTCCTTCCTCTTTATGCCTAATCCCCTCCCCTCCGCTCCATCGGCCGTCTCTTGCGGGCCCCACGCTCTCTTGTTCTTCTCCCCGCCATCTCCGTTATTATTGTTATTTCTTCTTCTTCTTCTTCTTCTTCATAATAATAATAATAATAATATAATAATAATAATAATAATTATAGTTATAGTTATAGTTATAATTATAACAATAGTAATAATAACAATAGTAGTAATAACCGGAAGACGGAGAAAAATAATTACGAGCAAGAAGAAGATGACTCTAATATACTGCCAAAATCGCAAAAAGGGGTGCAACACGAGGACTTCCCAGGAGGTCACCCATCCTAGTACTACTCTCGCCCAAGCACGCTTAACTGCGGAGTTCTGATGGGATCCGGTGCTCTAGTGCTGGTATGATCGCACCCGTTTAACTTATGTTTTCCTTCCTCTTTATGCCTAATCCCCTCCCCTCCGCTCCATCGGCCGTCTCTTGCGGGCCCCACGCTCTCTTGTTCTTCTCCCCGCCATCTCCATTATTATTGTTATTTCTTCTTCTTCTTCTTCTTCATAATAATAATAATAATAATATAATAATAATAATAATAATTATAGTTATAGTTATAGTTATAATTATAACAATAGTAATAATAACAATAGTAGTAATAACTGGAAGACGGAGAAAAATAATTACGAGCAAGAAGAAGATGACTCTACTATACTGCCAAAATCGCAAAAAGGGGTGCAACACGAGGACTTCCCAGGAGGTCACCCATCCTAGTACTACTCTCGCCCAAGCACGCTTAACTGCGGAGTTCTGATGGGATCCGGTGCTCTAGTGCTGGTATGATCGCACCCGTTTAACTTATGTTTTCCTTCCTCTTTATGCCTAATCCCCTCCCCTCCGCTCCATCGGCCGTCTCTTGCGGGCCCCACGCTCTCTTGTTCTTCTCCCCGCCATCTCCGTTATTATTGTTATTTCTTCTTCTTCTTCTTCTTCTTCATAATAATAATAATAATAATATAATAATAATAATAATAATTATAGTTATAGTTATAGTTATAATTATAACAATAGTAATAATAACAATAGTAGTAATAACCGGAAGACGGAGAAAAATAATTACGAGCAAGAAGAAGATGACTCTACTATACTGCCAAAATCGCAAAAAGGGGTGCAACACGAGGACTTCCCAGGAGGTCACCCATCCTAGTACTACTCTCGCCCAAGCACGCTTAACTGCGGAGTTCTGATGGGATCCGGTGCTCTAGTGCTGGTATGATCGCACCCGTTTAACTTATGTTTTCCTTCCTCTTTATGCCTAATCCCCTCCCCTCCGCTCCATCGGCCGTCTCTTGCGGGCCCCACGCTCTCTTGTTCTTCTCCCCGCCATCTCCGTTATTATTGTTATTTCTTCTTCTTCTTCTTCTTCTTCTTCTTCTTCTTCTTCATAATAATAATAATAATAATATAATAATAATAATAATAATTATAGTTATAGTTATAGTTATAATTATAACAATAGTAATAATAACAATAGTAGTAATAACCGGAAGACGGAGAAAAATAATTACGAGCAAGAAGAAGATGACTCTACTATACTGCCAAAATCGCAAAAAGGGGTGCAACACGAGGACTTCCCAGGAGGTCACCCATCCTAGTACTACTCTCGCCCAAGCACGCTTAACTGCGGAGTTCTGATGGGATCCGGTGCTCTAGTGCTGGTATGATCGCACCCGTTTAACTTATGTTTTCCTTCCTCTTTATGCCTAATCCCCTCCCCTCCGCTCCATCGGCCGTCTCTTGCGGGCCCCACGCTCTCTTGTTCTTCTCCCCGCCATCTCCGTTATTATTGTTATTTCTTCTTCTTCTTCTTCTTCTTCTTCATAATAATAATAATAATAATATAATAATAATAATAATAATTATAGTTATAGTTATAGTTATAATTATAACAATAGTAATAATAACAATAGTAGTAATAACCGGAAGACGGAGAAAAATAATTACGAGCAAGAAGAAGATGACTCTACTATACTGCCAAAATCGCAAAAAGGGGTGCAACACGAGGACTTCCCAGGAGGTCACCCATCCTAGTACTACTCTCGCCCAAGCACGCTTATCTGCGGAGTTCTGATGGGATCCGGTGCTCTAGTGCTGGTATGATCGCACCCGTTTAACTTATGTTTTCCTTCCTCTTTATGCCTAATCCCCTCCCCTCCGCTCCATCGGCCGTCTCTTGCGGGCCCCACGCTCTCTTGTTCTTCTCCCCGCCATCTCCGTTATTATTGTTATTTCTTCTTCTTCTTCTTCTTCTTCATAATAATAATAATAATAATATAATAATAATAATAATTATTATAGTTATAGTTATAGTTATAATTATAACAATAGTAATAATAACAATAGTAGTAATAACCGGAAGACGGAGAAAAATAATTACGAGCAAGAAGAAGATGACTCTACTATACTGCCAAAATCGCAAAAAGGGGTGCAACACGAGGACTTCCCAGGAGGTCACCCATCCTAGTACTACTCTCGCCCAAGCACGCTTAACTGCGGAGTTCTGATGGGATCCGGTGCTCTAGTGCTGGTATGATCGCACCCGTTTAACTTATGTTTTCCTTCCTCTTTATGCCTAATCCCCTCCCCTCCGCTCCATCGGCCGTCTCTTGCGGGCCCCACGCTCTCTTGTTCTTCTCCCCGCCATCTCCGTTATTATTGTTATTTCTTCTTCTTCTTCTTCTTCTTCTTCATAATAATAATAATAATAATATAATAATAATAATAATAATTATAGTTATAGTTATAGTTATAATTATAACAATAGTAATAATAACAATAGTAGTAATAACCGGAAGACGGAGAAAAATAATTACGAGCAAGAAGAAGATGACTCTACTATACTGCCAAAATCGCAAAAAGGGGTGCAACACGAGGACTTCCCAGGAGGTCACCCATCCTAGTACTACTCTCGCCCAAGCACGCTTAACTGCGGAGTTCTGATGGGATCCGGTGCTCTAGTGCTGGTATGATCGCACCCGTTTAACTTATGTTTTCCTTCCTCTTTATGCCTAATCCCCTCCCCTCCGCTCCATCGGCCGTCTCTTGCGGGCCCCACGCTCTCTTGTTCTTCTCCCCGCCATCTCCGTTATTATTGTTATTTCTTCTTCTTCTTCTTCTTCTTTTTCATAATAATAATAATAATAATATAATAATAATAATAATAAATATAGTTATAGTTATAGTTATAATTATAACAATAGTAATAATAACAATAGTAGTAATAACCGGAAGACGGAGAAAAATAATTACGAGCAAGAAGAAGATGACTCTACTATACTGCCAAAATCGCAAAAAGGGGTGCAACACGAGGACTTCCCAGGAGGTCACCTATCCTAGTACTACTCTCGCCCAAGCACGCTTAACTGCGGAGTTCTGATGGGATCCGGTGCTCTAGTGCTGGTATGATCGCACCCGTTTAACTTATGTTTTCCTTCCTCTTTATGCCTAATCCCCTCCCCTCCGCTCCATCGGCCGTCTCTTGCGGGCCCCACGCTCTCTTGTTCTTCTCCCCGCCATCTCCGTTATTATTGTTATTTCTTCTTCTTCTTCTTCTTCTTCATAATAATAATAATAATAATATAATAATAATAATAATAATTATAGTTATAGTTATAGTTATAATTATAACAATAGTAATAATAACAATAGTAGTAATAACCGGAAGACGGAGAAAAATAATTACGAGCAAGAAGAAGATGACTCTACTATACTGCCAAAATCGCAAAAAAGGGTGCAACACGAGGACTTCCCAGGAGGTCACCCATCCTAGTACTACTCTCGCCCAAGCACGCTTAACTGCGGAGTTCTGATGGGATCCGGTGCTCTAGTGCTAGTATGATCGCACCCGTTTAACTTATGTTTTCCTTCCTCTTTATGCCTAATCCCCTCCCCTCCGCTCCATCGGCCGTCTCTTGCGGGCCCCACGCTCTCTTGTTCTTCTCCCCGCCATCTCCGTTATTATTGTTATTTCTTCTTCTTCTTCTTCTTCTTCTTCATAATAATAATAATAATAATATAATAATAATAATAATAATTATAGTTATAGTTATAGTTATAATTATAACAATAGTAATAATAACAATAGTAGTAATAACCGGAAGACGGAGAAAAATAATTACGAGCAAGAAGAAGATGACTCTACTATACTGCCAAAATCGCAAAAAGGGGTGCAACACGAGGACTTCCCAGGAGGTCACCCATCCTAGTACTACTCTCGCCCAAGCACGCTTAACTGCGGAGTTCTGATGGGATCCGGTGCTCTAGTGCTGGTATGATCGCACCCGTTTAACTTATGTTTTCCTTCCTCTTTATGCCTAATCCCCTCCCCTCCGCTCCATCGGCCGTCTCTTGCGGGCCCCAC
This sequence comes from Iris macrosiphon, assembly GCA_036927795.1. NCBI lineage: Eukaryota > Viridiplantae > Streptophyta > Magnoliopsida > Asparagales > Iridaceae > Iris > Iris macrosiphon. The sequence continues at coordinate 79,956 of JAYESA010000849.1, forward strand.
GCTCTCTTGTTCTTCTCCCCGCCATCTCCGTTATTATTGTTATTTCTTCTTCTTCTTCTTCTTCTTCTTCATAATAATAATAATAATAATATAATAATAATAATTATAGTTATAGTTATAGTTATAATTATAACAATAGTAATAATAACAATAGTAGTAATAACCGGAAGACGGAGAAAAATAATTACGAGCAAGAAGAAGATGACTCTACTATACTGCCAAAATCGCAAAAAGGGGTGCAACACGAGGACTTCCCAGGAGGTCACCCATCCTAGTACTACTCTCGCCCAAGCACGCTTAACTGCGGAGTTCTGATGGGATCCGGTGCTCTAGTGCTGGTATGATCGCACCCGTTTAACTTATGTTTTCCTTCCTCTTTATGCCTAATCCCCTCCCCTCCGCTCCATCGGCCGTCTCTTGCGGGCCCCACGCTCTCTTGTTCTTCTCCCCGCCATCTCCGTTATTATTGTTATTTCTTCTTCTTCTTCTTCTTCTTCATAATAATAATAATAATAATATAATAATAATAATAATAATTATAGTTATAGTTATAGTTATAATTATAACAATAGTAATAATAACAATAGTAGTAATAACCGGAAGACGGAGAAAAATAATTACGAGCAAGAAGAAGATGACTCTACTATACTGCCAAAATCGCAAAAAGGGGTGCAACACGAGGACTTCCCAGGAGGTCACCCATCCTAGTACTACTCTCGCCCAAGCACGCTTAACTGCGGAGTTCTGATGGGATCCGGTGCTCTAGTGCTGGTATGATCGCACCCGTTTAACTTATGTTTTCCTTCCTCTTTATGCCTAATCCCCTCCCCTCCGCTCCATCGGCCGTCTCTTGCGGGCCCCACGCTCTCTTGTTCTTCTCCCCGCCATCTCCGTTATTATTGTTATTTCTTCTTCTTCTTCTTCTTCTTCTTCTTCTTCATAATAATAATAATAATAATATAATAATAATAATAATAATTATAGTTATAGTTATAGTTATAATTATAACAATAGTAATAATAACAATAGTAGTAATAACCGGAAGACGGAGAAAAATAATTACGAGCAAGAAGAAGATGACTCTACTATACTGCCAAAATCGCAAAAAGGGGTGCAACACGAGGACTTCCCAGGAGGTCACCCATCCTAGTACTACTCTCGCCCAAGCACGCTTAACTGCGGAGTTCTGATGGGATCCGGTGCTCTAGTGCTGGTATGATCGCACCCGTTTAACTTATGTTTTCCTTCCTCTTTATGCCTAATCCCCTCCCCTCCGCTCCATCGGCCGTCTCTTGCGGGCCCCACGCTCTCTTGTTCTTCTCCCCGCCATCTCCGTTATTATTGTTATTTCTTCTTCTTCTTCTTCTTCTTCATAATAATAATAATAATAATATAATAATAATAATAATAATTATAGTTTTAGTTATAGTTATAATTATAACAATAGTAATAATAACAATAGTAGTAATAACCGGAAGACGGAGAAAAATAATTACGAGCAAGAAGAAGATGACTCTACTATACTGCCAAAATCGCAAAAAGGGGTGCAACACGAGGACTTCCCAGGAGGTCACCCATCCTAGTACTACTCTCGCCCAAGCACGCTTAACTGCGGAGTTCTGATGGGATCCGGTGCTCTAGTGCTGGTATGATCGCACCCGTTTAACTTATGTTTTCCTTCCTCTTTATGCCTAATCCCCTCCCCTCCGCTCCATCGGCCGTCTCTTGCGGGCCCCACGCTCTCTTGTTCTTCTCCCCGCCATCTCCGTTATTATTGTTATTTCTTCTTCTTCTTCTTCTTCTTCATAATAATAATAATAATAATATAATAATAATAATAATAATTATAGTTATAGTTATAGTTATAATTATAACAATAGTAATAATAACAATAGTAGTAATAACCGGAAGACGGAGAAAAATAATTACGAGCAAGAAGAAGATGACTCTACTATACTGCCAAAATCGCAAAAAGGGGTGCAACACGAGGACTTCCCAGGAGGTCACCCATCCTAGTACTACTCTCGCCCAAGCACGCTTAACTGCGGAGTTCTGATGGGATCCGGTGCTCTAGTGCTGGTATGATCGCACCCGTTTAACTTATGTTTTCCTTCCTCTTTATGCCTAATCCCCTCCCCTCCGCTCCATCGGCCGTCTCTTGCGGGCCCCACGCTCTCTTGTTCTTCTCCCCGCCATCTCCGTTATTATTGTTATTTCTTCTTCTTCTTCTTCTTCTTCATAATAATAATAATAATAATATAATAATAATAATAATAATTATAGTTATAGTTATAGTTATAATTATAACAATAGTAATAATAACAATAGTAGTAATAACCGGAAGACGGAGAAAAATAATTACGAGCAAGAAGAAGATGACTCTACTATACTGCCAAAATCGCAAAAAGGGGTGCAACACGAGGACTTCCCAGGAGGTCACCCATCCTAGTACTACTCTCGCCCAAGCACGCTTAACTGCGGAGTTCTGATGGGATCCGGTGCTCTAGTGCTGGTATGATCGCACCCGTTTAACTTATGTTTTCCTTCCTCTTTATGCCTAATCCCCTCCCCTCCGCTCCATCGGCCGTCTCTTGCGGGCCCCACGCTCTCTTGTTCTTCTCCCCGCCATCTCCGTTATTATTGTTATTTCTTCTTCTTCTTCTTCTTCTTCTTCTTCATAATAATAATAATAATATAATAATAATAATAATTATAGTTATAGTTATAGTTATAATTATAACAATAGTAATAATAACAATAGTAGTAATAACCGGAAGACGGAGAAAAATAATTACGAGCAAGAAGAAGATGACTCTACTATACTGCCAAAATCGCAAAAAGGGGTGCAACACGAGGACTTCCCAGGAGGTCACCCATCCTAGTACTACTCTCGCCCAAGCACGCTTAACTGCGGAGTTCTGATGGGATCCGGTGCTCTAGTGCTGGTATGATCGCACCCGTTTAACTTATGTTTTCCTTCCTCTTTATGCCTAATCCCCTCCCCTCCGCTCCATCGGCCGTCTCTTGCGGGCCCCACGCTCTCTTGTTCTTCTCCCCGCCATCTCCGTTATTATTGTTATTTCTTCTTCTTCTTCTTCTTCTTCTTCATAATAATAATAATAATAATATAATAATAATAATAATAATTATAGTTATAGTTATAGTTATAATTATAACAATAGTAATAATAACAATAGTAGTAATAACCGGAAGACGGAGAAAAATAATTACGAGCAAGAAGAAGATGACTCTACTATACTGCCAAAATCGCAAAAAGGGGTGCAACACGAGGACTTCCCAGGAGGTCACCCATCCTAGTACTACTCTCGCCCAAGCACGCTTAACTGCGGAGTTCTGATGGGATCCGGTGCCCTAGTGCTGGTATGATCGCACCCGTTTAACTTATGTTTTCCTTCCTCTTTATGCCTAATCCCCTCCCCTCCGCTCCATCGGCCGTCTCTTGCGGGCCCCACGCTCTCTTGTTCTTCTCCCCGCCATCTCCGTTATTATTGTTATTTCTTCTTCTTCTTCTTCTTCTTCTTCTTCTTCATAATAATAATAATAATAATATAATAATAATAATAATTATAGTTATAGTTATAGTTATAATTATAACAATAGTAATAATAACAATAGTAGTAATAACCGGAAGACGGAGAAAAATAATTACGAGCAAGAAGAAGATGACTCTACTATACTGCCAAAATCGCAAAAAGGGGTGCAACACGAGGACTTCCCAGGAGGTCACCCATCCTAGTACTACTCTCGCCCAAGCACGCTTAACTGCGGAGTTCTGATGGGATCCGGTGCTCTAGTGCTGGTATGATCGCACCCGTTTAACTTATGTTTTCCTTCCTCTTTATGCCTAATCCCCTCCCCTCCGCTCCATCGGCCGTCTCTTGCGGGCCCCACGCTCTCTTGTTCTTCTCCCCGCCATCTCCGTTATTATTGTTATTTCTTCTTCTTCTTCTTCTTCTTCATAATAATAATAATAATAATATAATAATAATAATAATAATTATAGTTATCGTTATAGTTATAATTATAATTATAACAATAGTAATAATAACAATAGTAGTAATAACCGGAAGACGGAGAAAAATAATTACGAGCAAGAAGAAGATGACTCTACTATACTGCCAAAATCGCAAAAAGGGGTGCAACACGAGGACTTCCCAGGAGGTCACCCATCCTAGTACTACTCTCGCCCAAGCACGCTTAACTGCGTAGTTCTGATGGGATCCGGTGCTCTAGTGCTGGTATGATCGCACCCGTTTAACTTATGTTTTCCTTCCTCTTTATGCCTAATCCCCTCCCCTCCGCTCCATCGGCCGTCTCTTGCGGGCCCCACGCTCTCTTGTTCTTCTCCCCGCCATCTCCGTTATTATTGTTATTTCTTCTTCTTCTTCTTCTTCTTCTTCTTCTTCATAATAATAATAATAATAATATAATAATTATAATAATAATTATAGTTATAGTTATAGTTATAATTATAACAATAGTAATAATAACAATAGTAGTAATAACCGGAAGACGGAGAAAAATAATTACGAGCAAGAAGAAGATGACTCTACTATACTGCCAAAATCGCAAAAAGGGTTGCAACACGAGGACTTCCCAGGAGGTCACCCATCCTAGTACTACTCTCGCCCAAGCACGCTTAACTGCGGAGTTCTGATGGGATCCGGTGCTCTAGTGCTGGTATGATCGCAACCGTTTAACTTATGTTTTCCTTCCTCTTTATGCCTAATCCCCTCCCCTCCGCTCCATCGGCCGTCTCTTGCGGGCCCCACGCTCTCTTGTTCTTCTCCCCGCCATCTCCCTTATTATTGTTATTTCTTCTTCTTCTTCTTCTTCTTCTTCTTCATAATAATAATAATAATAATATAATAATAATAATAATAATTATAGTTATAGTTATAGTTATAATTATAACAATAGTAATAATAACAATAGTAGTAATAACCGGAAGACGGAGAAAAATAATTACGAGCAAGAAGAAGATGACTCTACTATACTGCCAAAATCGCAAAAAGGGGTGCAACACGAGGACTTCCCAGGAGGTCACCCATCCTAGTACTACTCTCGCCCAAGCACGCTTAACTGCGGAGTTTTGATGGGATCCGGTGCTCTAGTGCTGGTATGATCGCACCCGTTTAACTTATGTTTTCCTTCCTCTTTATGCCTAATCCCCTCCCCTCCGCTCCATCGGCCGTCTCTTGCGGGCCCCACGCTCTCTTGTTCTTCTCCCCGCCATCTCCGTTATTATTGTTATTTCTTCTTCTTCTTCTTCTTCTTCATAATAATAATAATAATAATATAATAATAATAATAATAATTATAGTTATAGTTATAGTTATAATTATAACAATAGTAATAATAACAATAGTAGTAATAACCGGAAGACGGAGAAAAATAATTACGAGCAAGAAGAAGATGACTCTACTATACTGCCAAAATCGCAAAAAGGGGTGCAACACGAGGACTTCCCAGGAGGTCACCCATCCTAGTACTACTCTCGCCCAAGCACGCTTAACTGCGGAGTTCTGATGGGATCCGGTGCTCTAGTGCTGGTATGATCGCACCCGTTTAACTTATGTTTTCCTTCCTCTTTATGCCTAATCCCCTCCCCTCCGCTCCATCGGCCGTCTCTTGCGGGCCCCACGCTCTCTTGTTCTTCTCCCCGCCATCTCCGTTATTATTGTTATTTCTTCTTCTTCTTCTTCTTCTTCATAATAATAATAATAATAATATAATAATAATAATAATAATTATAGTTATAGTTATAATTATAACAATAGTAATAATAACAATAGTAGTTATAACCGGAAGACGGAGAAAAATAATTACGAGCAAGAAGAAGATGACTCTACTATACTGCCAAAATCGCAAAAAGGGGTGCAACACGAGGACTTCCCAGGAGGTCACCCATCCTAGTACTACTCTCGCCCAAGCACGCTTAACTGCGGAGTTCTGATGGGATCCGGTGCTCTAGTGCTGGTATGATCGCACCCGTTTAACTTATGTTTTCCTTCCTCTTTATGCCTAATCCCCTCCCCTCCGCTCCATCGGCCGTCTCTTGCGGGCCCCACGCTCTCTTGTTCTTCTCCCCGCCATCTCCGTTATTATTGTTATTTCTTCTTCTTCTTCTTCTTCTTCTTCTTCTTCATAATAATAATAATAATATAATAATAATAATAATTATAGTTATAGTTATAGTTATAATTATAACAATAGTAATAATAACAATAGTAGTAATAACCGGAAGACGGAGAAAAATAATTACGAGCAAGAAGAAGATGACTCTACTATACTGCCAAAATCGCAAAAAGGGGTGCAACACGAGGACTTCCCAGGAGGTCACCCATCCTAGTACTACTCTCGCCCAAGCACGCTTAACTGCGGAGTTCTGATGGGATCCGGTGCTCTAGTGCTGGTATGATCGCACCCGTTTAACTTATGTTTTCCTTCCTCTTTATGCCTAATCCCCTCCCCTCCGCTCCATCGGCCGTCTCTTGCGGGCCCCACGCTCTCTTGTTCTTCTCCCCGCCATCTCCGTTATTATTGTTATTTCTTCTTCTTCTTCTTCTTCTTCTTCATAATAATAATAATAATAATATAATAAAAATAATAATAATTATAGTTATAGTTATAGTTATAATTATAACAATAGTAATAATAACAATAGTAGTAATAACCGGAAGACGGAGAAAAATAATTACGAGCAAGAAGAAGATGACTCTACTATACTGCCAAAATCGCAAAAAGGGGTGCAACACGAGGACTTCCCAGGAGGTCACCCATCCTAGTACTACTCTCGCCCAAGCACGCTTAACTGCGGAGTTCTGATGGGATCCGGTGCTCTAGTGTTGGTATGATCGCACCCGTTTAACTTATGTTTTCCTTCCTCTTTATGCCTAATCCCCTCCCCTCCGCTCCATCGGCCGTCTCTTGCGGGCCCCACGCTCTCTTGTTCTTCTCCCCGCCATCTCCGTTATTATTGTTATTTCTTCTTCTTCTTCTTCTTCTTCATAATAATAATAATAATAATATAATAATAATAATAATAATTATAGTTATAGTTATAATTATAACAATAGTAATAATAACAATAGTAGTAATAACCGGAAGACGGAGAAAAATAATTACGAGCAAGAAGAAGATGACTCTACTATACTGCCAAAATCGCAAAAAGGGGTGCAACACGAGGACTTCCCAGGAGGTCACCCATCCTAGTACTACTCTCGCCCAAGCACGCTTAACTGCGGAGTTCTGATGGGATCCGGTGCTCTAGTGCTGGTATGATCGCACCCGTTTAACTTATGTTTTCCTTCCTCTTTATGCCTAATCCCCTCCCCTCCGCTCCATCGGCCGTCTCTTGCGGGCCCCACGCTCTCTTGTTCTTCTCCCCGCCATCTCCGTTATTATTGTTATTTCTTCTTCTTCTTCTTCTTCTTCTTCATAATAATAATAATAATATAATAATAATAATAATTATAGTTATAGTTATAGTTATAATTATAACAATAGTAATAATAACAATAGTAGTAATAACCGGAAGACGGAGAAAAATAATTACGAGCAAGAAGAAGATGACTCTACTATACTGCCAAAATCGCAAAAAGGGGTGCAACACGAGGACTTCCCAGGAGGTCACCCATCCTAGTACTACTCTCGCCCAAGCACGCTTAACTGCGGAGTTCTGATGGGATCCGGTGCTCTAGTGCTGGTATGATCGCACCCGTTTAACTTATGTTTTCCTTCCTCTTTATGCCTAATCCCCTCCCCTCCGCTCCATCGGCCGTCTCTTGCGGGCCCCACGCTCTCTTGTTCTTCTCCCCGCCATCTCCGTTATTATTGTTATTTCTTCTTCTTCTTCTTCTTCTTCATAATAATAATAATAATAATATAATAATAATAATAATAATTATAGTTATAGTTATAATTATAACAATAGTAATAATAACAATAGTAGTAATAACCGGAAGACGGAGAAAAATAATTACGAGCAAGAAGAAGATGACTCTACTATACTGCCAAAATCGCAAAAAGGGGTGCAACACGAGGACTTCCCAGGAGGTCACCCATCATAGTACTACTCTCGCCCAAGCACGCTTAACTGCGGAGTTCTGATGGGATCCGGTGCTCTAGTGCTGGTATGATCGCACCCGTTTAACTTATGTTTTCCTTCCTCTTTATGCCTAATCCCCTCCCCTCCGCTCCATCGGCCGTCTCTTGCGGGCCCCACGCTCTCTTGTTCTTCTCCCCGCCATCTCCGTCTTCTTGTTATTACTACTATTCTTATTATTACTTATTCTTATAATAATAACTAATAACTATAACTATAATTATTA
>JAYESA010000850.1:0-88293 GCA_036927795.1 Iris macrosiphon
ATCCTAAACCATATATCGCTTAGGAAGGCCCATCGATACTTGTTTAACCATTCTACGGCTCATTCTATGTCATATTTCACTTAGAATCACCTCTTTTTTAAACGCTCGTTTTACCATTCGACGTCTGTTTCGGACCATATTTAGGTTAGAATCACCCATCCATACCCATTTTTCCATTCTACGTTCACACTATTCCATATTTTGGATCGAATCACTCATTTGTACTGTTTTCACCAATCTAAGCTCATTCTATACCATAATTTCGATTGATTTACCTGTCCATATTCGTTTTCCTCAATCGACGACTACTCTAAACCATATCTCGGTTACGATCACCCATCGATACTCGTTTAACCATTCTACGCTCATTGTATATCATAGTTTCAGTTAGAATCACCCATCTGCACTCGTTTTTACCATTCGACGCCTGTTTTAGACCATATTTTGGTTAGAATTACCGACCTAAATATGTTCTCATCATTCTACTCCCATTCTCACACTAACCCGTCGATCATGATCATATTTCAGTACCTGTCTTCGTAGATCCGTGCCACTTTTACAGCATATTTCGGTTAGAATCACCCGCCTATACTCGTTTTCACCAGTCTATGCATGTTCCACACAATGTTTCGATTGGAATCGCTCACCGGTACTTGTTTTCATGATCCTGTCCCTGTTTTATATCGTATTTCGACTAGAATCGACGATCTAAACTCGTTCTCGTCATCCTACGATCATAGTAAACTATGTTTCGGCTCGAATCACTCATTTATCCGTGTTGTCACCATTTTACGAGCATTTGATACCTCATTTCGGTTTAGAATCATATTTTTATTAATTGTTTCACCAATCTAGGGGACTTTATACCATATTTCGGTTAAAAACACCCGTCCACACTTGTTTTCCCTATTCTACGCCCATTCTACAGCATAATTTCGGTTAGTATCACACCTCTGTACTTGTTTTCGTTTCGAAGCTCGTTTTACACTATATGTCGGTTAGATCACCCATTCATACTCGTTTTCATCATTCTGCGTTTATTCTATTGCATATTTAGGTTAGAATTACTTATTTATACTTGTTTTCACCAATCTAAGCTCGATCTATACCACAATTTTGGTAAGTAAACTCTCTATATTCGTTTTCATCAATCTACGCCTATCCTAAACCATATATCGCTTAGGAAGGCCCATCGATACTCGTTTAAACCATTCTACGCTCATTCTATATCATATTTCGCTTAGAATCGCCTCTTTTTTCACCCTCATTTTACCATTCGACGTCTGTATTCGGACCATATTTAGGTTAGAATCATCCATCCATACCCATTTTCACCATTCTATGTTCACATTATTCTATATTTTGGATCGAATCACTCATTTATACTTGTTTTCACCAAGTCTAAGCTCATTCTATACCATAATTTCGATTTGATTTACCTGTCCATATTCGTTTTCCTCAATCGACGACTACTCTAACCCATATCTTCGGTTACGATCACCATCGATACTCGTTTAACCATTCTACGCTCATTGTATATCATGTTTTAGTTAGAATCACCCATCTGCACTCGTTTTTACCATTCGACGCATGTTTTAGACCATATTTGGTTTAGAATTACCGACCTAAATACGTTCTCATCATTCTACTCCCATTCTCACACTAACCCGTCGATCATGATCATATTTCAGTACCTGTCTTCGCAGATCCGTGCCACTTTTACAGCATATTTCGGTTAGTAATCACTCGCCTATACTCGTTTTCACCAGTCTACGCATGTTCCACACCATGTTTCGGTTGGAATCGCTCACCGGTACTCGTTTTCATGATCCTGTCCCTATTTTTATACCGTATTTCGACTAGAATCAAAGATCTAAACTCGTTCTCGTCATCCTAGGATCATAGTAAACCATGTTTCGGCTCTAATCACTCATTTATCCGTGTTGTCACCATTGTACGAGCATTTAATACCTCATTTCGGTAGAATCATATTTTTATTAATCGTTTCACCAATCTAGGGGACTTTTAACCATATTTCGGTTAAAACTCACCCGTCCATACTTGTTTTCGCTATTCTACGCCCATTCTACAGTATAATTCCGGTTAGTATCACACCTCTGTACTCGTTTTTTGTTTTCTAAGCTCATTTTACACCATATGTCGGTTAGATCACCCATTCATACTCGTTTTCATCATTCTGCGTTCATTATATAGCATATTTTGGTTAGAATTACTTATTGTACTTGTTTTCACCAATCTAAGCTCGATCTATACCGTAATTTTGGTTTAGAGTTAACTCTCTATATTCGTTTTCATCAATCTACGCCTATCCTAAACTATATATCGCTTAGAAAGGCCCATCGATACTTGTTTACCATTCTACGCTCATTCTATGTCATATTTCACTTAGAATCACCTCTTTTTTAATGCTCGTTTTACCATTCGACGTCTGTTTCGGACCATATTTAGGTTAGAATCACCCATCCATACCCATTTTCACCATTCTACGTTCACACTATTCTATATTTTGGATCGAATCACTCATTTGTACTTGTTGTCACCAATCTAAGCTCATTCTATACCATAATTTTGATTTGATTTACCTGTCATATTCATTTTCCTTAATCGACGACTACTCTAAACATATCTCGGTTACGATCACCCATCGATACTCGTTTAACCATTCTACGCTCATTGTATATCATGTTTCAGTTAGAATCACCCATCTGCACTTGTTTTTACCATTCGATGCCTGTTTCAGACCATATTTTGGTTAGAATTACCGACCTAAATACGTTCTCATCATTCTACTTCCATTCTCACACTAACTCGACGATCATGATCATATTTTAGTACCTGTTTTCGCAGATCCGTGCCACATTTATAACAATTTCGGTTAGAATCACCCGCCTATACTCGTTTTCACCAGTCTACACATGTTCCACACCATGTTTCGGTGAAATCGCTCACCGATACTCGTTTTCATGATCCTGTCCCTATTTTATACCGTATTTCGACTAGAATCAAAGATCTAACTCGTTCTCGTCATCCTAGGATCATAGTAAACCATGTTTCGGCTCTAATCACTCATTTATCCGTGTTGTCACCATTTTACGAGCATTTAATACCTCATTTCGGTTGTAGAATCATATTTTTATTAATCGTTTCACCAATCTAGGGGACTTTATACCATATTTCGGTTAAAATCACCCGTCCATACTTGTTTTCGCTATTCTACGCCTATTCTACAGTATAATTCCGGTTAGTATCACACCTCTGTACTCGTTTTCGTTTTCCTAAGCTCATTTTATACCATATGTCGGTTAGATCACCCATTCATACTCGTTTCATCATTCTGCGTTCATTATATAGCATATTAGGTTAGAATTACTTATTTGTACTTGTTTTCACCAATCTAAGCTCGATCTATACCACAATTTTGGTATAAAGTTAACTCTCTATATTCATTTTCATCAATCTACGCCTATCCTAAACCATATATCGCTTAGGAAGGCCCATCGATACTCGTTTAACCATTCTACGCTCATTCTATGTCATATTTCACTTAGAATCGCCTCTTTTTTCACCCTCATTTTACCATTCGACGTCTGTTTCGGACCATATTTAGGTTAGAATCATCCATCCATACCCATTTTCACCATTCTATGTTCACATTATTCCATATTTTGGATCGAATCACTCATTTGTACTTGTTTTCACCAATCTAAGCTCATTCTATACCATAATTTCGATTTGATTTACCTGTCCATATTCGTTTTCCTCAATCGACGGACTACTCTAAACCATATCTCGGTTACGATCACCCATCGATACTCGTTTAACCATTCTATGCTCATTGTATATCATGTTCAGTTAGAATCACCCATCTGCACTCGTTTTTACCATTCGACGCATGTTTTAGACCATATTTTGGTCTAGAATTACCGACCTAAATACGTTCTCATCATTCTACTCCCATTCTCACACTAACCCGTCGATCATGATCATATTTTAGTACCTGTTTTCCGCATATCCGTGCCACTTTTACAGCATATTTCGGTTTGAATCACCCGCCTATACTCGTTTTCACCAGTCTACGCAAGTTCCACACCATGTTTCGGTTGGAATCACTCACCGGTACTCGTTTTCATGATCCTGTCCCTGTTTTATACCGTATTTCGACTAGAATCGACGATCTAAACTCGTTCTCGACATCCTACGATCATAGTAAACTATGTTTCGACTCGAATCACTCATTTATCTGTGTTGTCACCATTTTATGAGCATTTGATACCTTATTTCGGTTAGAGATCATATTTTATTAATTGTTTCACCAATCTAGGCGACTTTATACCATATTTCGGTTAAAAATCACCGTCCATACTTGTTTTCGCTATTCTATGCCCATTCTACAGCATAATTCCGGTAGTATTCACACCTCTGTACTCGTTTTTGTTTTCTAAGCTCATTTTACACCATATGTCGGTTTAGATCAACCATCGATACTCATTTTCATCATTCTGCGTTCATTCTATTGCATATTTAGGTTAGAATTACTTATTTGTACTTGTTTTCACCAATCTAAGCTCGATCTATACCATAATTTTGGTTAGAGTTAACTCTCTATATTCGTTTCATCAATCTACACATAGCCTAACATATATCGCTTAGGAAGGCCCATCGATACTTGTTTAACCATTCTTACACTCATTCTATGTCATATTTCACTTAGGAATCACATCTTTTTTAACGCTCGTTTTACCATCGACGTCTGTTTCGATCATATTTAGGTTAGAATCACCCATCCATACCCATTTTTATCATTCTACGTTCACACTATTCTATATTTTGGATCGAATCACTCATTTGTACTTGTTTTTCACCAATCTAAGCTCATTATATACCATAATTTTGATTTGATTTACCTGTCCATATTCGTTTTCCTTAATCGATGACTACTCTAAACCATATCTCGGTTACGATCACCCATCGATACTCGTTTAACCATTCTACGCTCATTGTAGATCATGTTTCAGTTAGAATCACCCATCTGCACTTGTTTTTACCTTTCGATGCCTGTTTCAGACCATATTTTGGTTAGAATTACCGACCTAAATACGTTCTCATCATTCTACTCCCTTCTCACACTAACCCGTCGATCATGATCATATTTCAGTACCTGTTTTCGCAGATCCGTGCCACTTTTACAGCATATTTCGGTAGAATCACCCGCCTATACTAGTTTTCACCAGTCTACGCATGTTCCACACCATGTTTCGGTTGGAATCACTCAACGGTACTCGTTTTCATGATCCTGTCCCTGTTTTATACCGTATTTCGACTAGAATCGACGATCTAAACTCGTTCTCGACATCCTATGATCATAGTAAACTATGTTCTCGGCTCGTATCACTCATTTATCCATGTTGTCACCATTTTATGAGCTTTGATACCTCATTTCGGTTAGAATCATATTTTTATTAATTGTTTCACCAATTTAGGCGATTTTATACCATATTTCGGTTAAAAACCACCTGTCATACTTGTTTCGCAATTCTACGCCCATTCTACAGCATAATTCCGGTTAGTATCACACCTCTGTACTCGTTTTCGTTTTCTAAACTCATTTTACACCATATGTCGGTTAGATCACCCATCGATACTCGTTTTTCATCATTCTGCGTTCATTCTATTGCATATTTAGGTTAGAATTACTTATTTGTACTTGTTTTCACCAATCTAAGCTCGATCTATACCATAATTTTGGTTAGAGTTAACTCTCTATATTCGTTTTCATCAATCTACGCATAGCTAAACATATATCGCTTAGGAAGGCCCATCGATACTTGTTTACCATTCTACGCTCATTCTATGTCATATTTTACTTAGAATCACCTCTTTTTTAATGCTCATTTTACCATTCGACGTCTGTTTCAGATCATATTTAGGTTAGAATCACCCATCCATACCATTTTTACCATTCTACGTTCACACTATTCCATATTTTGGATCGAATCACTCATTTGTACTTGCTTTCACCAATCTAAGCTCATCCTAGTTAACATAATTTCGATTTGATTTACCTGTCCATATTCGTTTTCCTCAATCGACGACTACTCTAAACCATATCTCGGTTACGATCACCCATCGATACTCATTTAACTATTCTACACTCATTGTATATAATGTTTCAGTTAGAATCACCCGATCTGCACTCGTTTTTACCATTCGATGCCTGTTTCAGACCATATTTTGGTTAGAATTATCGACCTAATACGTTCTCATCATTCTACTCACATTCTCACACTAACCCGTCGATCATGATCATATTTTAGTACCTGTCTTCGCAGATCCGTGCCACTTTTACAGCATATTTCGGTTAGAATCACACGCCTATACTCGTTTTCACCAGTCTACGCATGTTCCACACCATGTTTCGGTTGGAATCGCTCACCAATACTCATTTTCATGATCCTGTCCCTGTTTTATACCGTATTTCGACTAGAATCAACGGTCTAAACTTGTTTTCGTCATCCTACGATCATAGTAAACCAAGTTTCGACTCGAATCACTCATTTTATCTCCGTGTTGTCACCATTTTACGAGTATTTGATACCTCATTTCGGTAGAATCATATTTTTATTAATCGTTTCACCAATCTAGGGGACTTTATACCATATTTCGGTTAAAATCACCCGTCCATACTTGTTTTTGCTATTCTACGCCCATTCTACAGCATAATTTCGGTTAGTATCACACCTCTGTACTCGTTTTCATTTTCTAAGCTCATTTTACACCATATGTCGGTTAGATCATCCATCGATACTCGTTTTCATCATTCTGCGTTCATTCTATTGCATATTTAGGTTAGAATTACTTATTTGTACTTGTTTTTACCAATCTAAGCTCGATCTTATACCATAATTTTGGTTAGAGTTAACTCTCTATATTCGTTTTCATCAATCTACGCATAGCCTAAACCATATATCGCTTAGGAAGGCCCATCGATACTTGTTTAACCATTCTACGCTCATTCTATGTCATATTTCACTTAGAATCACCTCTTTTTTAACGCTCGTTTTATCATTCGACGTCTATTTTGGATCATATTTAGGTTAGAATCACCCATCCATACCCATTTTTACCATTCTACGTTCACACTATTCCATATTTTGGATCGAATCACTCATTTGTACTTGCTTTCACCAATCTAAGCTCATCCTATAACATAATTTTCGATTTGATTTACCTGTCCATATTCGTTTTCCTCCCAACCGACTATACTCTAAACCATATCTCGGTTATGATCACCCATCGATACTCATTTAACTATTCTACACTCATTGTATATAATGTTTCAGTTAGAATCACCCATCTGCACTCGTTTTTACCATTCGAGGCCTGTTTCAGACCATATTTTGGTTAGAATTACCGACCTAAATACGTTCTCATCATTCTACTCCCATTCTCACACTAACCCGTCGATCATGATCATATTTCAGTACCTGTCTTCGCAGATCCGTGCCACTTTTACAGCATATTTCGGTTAGAATCACCCGCCTATATTCATTTTCACCAGTCTATGCATGTTCCACACCATGTTTCGGTTGGAATCGCTCACCAGTACTCGTTTTCATGATCCTGTCCCTATTTATACCGTATTTCGACTAGAATCAACGGTCTAAACTTGTTTTCATCATCCTACGATCATAGTAAACCAAGTTTCGGCTCGAATCACTCATTTATCCGTGTTGTCACCATTTTACGAGCATTTGATACCTCATTTCAGTTAGAATCATATTTTTATTAATCGTTTCACCAATCTAGGGGACTTTATACCAATATTTCGGTTAAAAATCGCCCGTCCATACTTGTTTTCGCTATTCTACGCCCATTCTACAGCATAATTCCGGTTCGTATCACACCTCTGTACTCGTTTCGTTTTCTAAGCTCATTTTACAACATATGTCGGTTAGATCACCTATCGATACTCGTTTTCATCATTCTGCGTTCATTCTATTGCATATTTAGGTTAGAATTACTTATTTGTACTTGTTTTCACCAATCTAAGCTCGATCTATACCATAATTTTGGTTAGAGTTAACTCTCTATATTCGTTTTCATCAATCTACGCAATAGCCTAAACCATATATCGCTTAGGAAGGCCCATCGATACTTGTTTAACCATTCTACGCTCATTCTATGTCATATTTACCTTAGAATCACCTCTTTTTTAACGCTCGTTTTACCATTCGATGTCTGTTTCGGATCATATTTAGGTTAGAATCACCCATCCATATCCATTTTTACCATTCTACGTTCACACTATCCATATTTTGGATCGAATCACTCATTTGTACTTGCTTCACCAATCTAAGCTCATTCTATACCATAATTTCGATTTGATTTACCTGTCCATATTCGTTTTCCTCAATCGACGACTACTCTAAACCATATCTCGGTTACGATCACCCATCGATACTCATTTAACTATTCTACACTCATTGTATATAATGTTTCAGTTAGAATCACCCATCTGCACTCGTTTTTACCATTCGATGCCTGTTTCAGACCATATTTTGGTTAGAATTACCGACCTAAATACGTTCTCATCATTCTACTCCCATTCTCACACTAACCCGTCGATCATGATCATATTTCAGTACCTGTCTTCGCAGATCCGTGCCACTTTTATAGCATATTTTGGTTAGAATCACCCGCCTATACTCGTTTTCACCAGTCTACGCGTGTTCCATACCATGTTTCGGTTGGAATCGCTCACCAGTACTCGTTTTCATGATCATGTCCCTATTTTATACCATATTTCGACTAGAATCAACGGTCTAAACTTGTTTTCGTCATCCTACGATCATAGTAAACCATGTTTTGGCTCGAATCACTCATTTATTCATGTTGTCACCATTTTACGAGCATTTGATACCTAATTTCGGTTAGAATCATATTTTTATTAATCGTTTCACCAATCTAGGGGACTTTATACCATATTTCGGTTAAAATCACCCGTCCATACTTGTTTTCGCTATTATATGCCCATTCTACAGCATAATTTCGGTTAGTATCACACCTCTGTACTCGTTTTCGTTTTCTAAGCTCGTTTTACACCATATCTCGGTTAGATCACCCCATTCATACTCGTTTTCATCATTCTGCGTTCATTCTATTGCATATTTAGGTTAGAATTACTTATTTGTACTTGTTTTCACCAATTCTAAGCTCGATCTATACTATAATTTTGGTTAGAGTTAACTCTCTATATTCGTTTTCATCATCTACACCTATCCTAAACCATATATCGCTTAGGAAGGCCCATCGATACTCGTTTAACCATTCTACGCTCATTATATGTCATATTTTACTTAGAATCACCACTTTTTTTAACGCTCGTTTTACATTCGACGTCTGTTTCGGACCATATTTAGTTTAGAATCACCCATACATACCCATTTTCACCATTCTACGTTCACACTATTCCATATTTTGGATCGAATCACTCATTTGTACTTGTTTTCACCAATCTAAGCTCATTCTATACCATAATTTCGATTTGATTTACCTGTCCATATTCGTTTTCCTCAATCGACGACTACTCTAAACCATATCTCGGTTACGATCACCCATCGATACTCGTTTAACCATTCTACCCTCATTGTATATCAAGTTTCAGTTAGAATCACCCATCTGCACTCGTTTTTACCATTCGATGCCTGTTTCAGACCATATTTTGGTTAGAATTACCGACCTAAATACGTTCTCATCATTCTACTCCCATTCTCATACTAACCCGTCGATCATGATCATATTTCAGTACCTGTCTTCGTAGATCCGTGCCACTTTTACAGCATATTTCGGTTAAAATCACTCGCCTATACTCGTTTTCACCAGTCTACGCATGTTCCACACCATGTTTCGGTTAGAATCGCTCACCGGTACTCGTTTTCTTGATCCTATCCCTGTTTTATATCGTATTTCGACTAGAATCAACGGTCTAAACTTGTTTTCGTCATCCTACGATCATAGTAAACCAAGTTTCGGCTCGAATCACTCATTTATCCGTGTTGTCACCATTTTACGAGCATTTGATACCTCATTTCGGTTAGAATCATATTTTTATTAATCGTTTCACCAATCTAGGGACTTTATACCAATATTTGGGTTAAAAATCGCCCGTCCATACTTGTTTTCGCTATTCTACGCCCATTCTACAGCATAATTCCGGTTAGTATCACACCTCTGTACTCGTTTTCGTTTTCTAAGCTCATTTTACACCATATGTCGGTTAGATCACCTATCGATACTCGTTTTCATCATTCTGCGTTCATTCTATTGCATATTTAGGTTAGAATTACTTATTTGTACTTGTTTTCACCAATCTAAGCTCGATCTATACCATAATTTTGGTTAGAGTTAACTTTCTATATTCGTTTTCATCAATCTACGCATAGCCTAAACCATATATCGCTTAGGAAGGCCCATCGATACTTGTTTAACCATTCTACGCTCATTCTATGTCATATTTACCTTAGAAACACCTCTTTTTTAACGCTCGTTTTTACCATTCGATGTCTGTTTTGGATCATATTTAGGTTAGAATCACCATCCATATCCATTTTTACCATTCTACGTTCACACTATTCCATATTTTGGATCGAATCACTCATTTGTACTTGCTTTCACCAATCTAAGCTCATTCTATACCATAATTTCGATTTGATTTACCTGTCCATATTCGTTTTCCTCAATCGACGACTACTCTAAACCATATCTCGGTTACGATCACCCATCGATACTCATTTAACTATTCTACACTCATTGTATATAATGTTTCAGTTAGAATCACCCATCTGCACTCATTTTTACCATTCGATGCCTGTTTCAGACCATATTTGGTTAGAATTACCGACCTAAATACGTTCTCATCATTCTACTCCCATTCTCACACTAACCCGTCGATCATAGATCATATTTCAGTACCTGTCTTCGCAGATCCGTGCCACTTTTATAGCATATTTTGGTTAGAATCACCCGCCTATACTCGTTTTCACCAGTCTACGCGTGTTCCATACCATGTTTCGGTTGGAATCGCTCACGGTACTCGTTTTCATGATCATGTCCCTATTTTATACCATATTTCGACTAGAATCAACGGTCTAAACTTGTTTTCGTCATCCTACGATCATAGTAAACCATGTTTTGGCTCGAATCACTTATTTATTCATGTTGTCACCATTTTACGAGCATTTGATACCTAATTTCGGTTAGAATCATATTTTTATTAATCGTTTCACCAATCTAGGGGACTTTATACCATATTTCGGTTAAAAATCACCCGTCCATACTTGTTTTCGCTATTATATGCCCATTCTACAGCATAATTCCGGTTAGTATCACACCTCTGTACTCGTTTTCGTTTTCTAAGCTCGTTTTACACCATATCTCGGTTAGATCACCCATTCATACTCGTTTTCATCAATCTGCGTTCATTCTATTGCATATTTAGGTTAGAATTACTTATTTGTACTTGTTTTCACCAATCTAAGCTCGATCTATACTATAATTTTGGTTAGAGTTAACTCTCTATATTCGTTTTCATCAATCTACGCCTATCCTAAACCATATATCGCTTAGGAAGGCCCATCGATACTCGTTTAACCATTCTACGCTCATTATATGTCATATTTCACTTAGAATCACCACTTTTTTAACGCTCGTTTTACCATTCGACGTCTGTTTCGGACCATATTTAGTTTAGAATCACCCATCCATACCCATTTTCACCATTCTACGTTCACACTATTCCATATTTTGGATCGAATCACTCATTTGTACTTGTTTTCACCAATCTAAGCTCATTCTATACCATAATTTCGATTTGATTACCTGTCCATATTCGTTTTCCTCAATCGACGACTACTCTAAACCATATCTCGGTTACGATCACCCATCGATACTCGTTTAACCATTCTACCCTCATTGTATATCATGTTTCAGTTAGAATCACCCATCTGCACTCGTTTTTACCATTCGATGCCTGTTTCAGACCATATTTTGGTTAGAATTACCGACCTAAATACGTTCTCATCATTCTACTCCCATTCTCACACTAACCCCGTCGATCATGATTATATTTCAGTACCTGTCTTCGCAGATCCGTGCCACTTTTATAGCATATTTTGGTTAGAATCACCCGCCTATACTCGTTTTCACCAGTCTACGCGTGTTCCATACCATGTTTCGGTTGGAATCGCTCACCGGTACTCGTTTTCATGATCATGTCCCTATTTTATACCATATTTCGACTAGAATCAACGGTCTAAACTTGTTTTCGTCATCCTACGATCATAGTAAACCATGTTTTGGCTCGAATCACTCATTTATTCATGTTGTCACCATTTTACGAGCATTTGATACCTAATTTTGGTTAGAATCATATTTTTATTAATGTTTCACCAATCTAGGGGACTTTATACCATATTTCGGTTAAAAATCACCCGTCCATACTTGTTTCGCTATTATATGCCCATTCTACAGCATAATCCGGTTAGTATCACACCTCTGTACTCGTTTTCGTTTTCTAAGCTCGTTTTATACCATATCTCGGTTAGATCACCCATTCATACTCGTTTTTCATCATTCTGCGTTCATTCTATTGCATATTTAGGTTAGAATTACTTATTTGTACTTGTTTTCACCAATCTAAGCTCGATCTATACTATAATTTTGGTTAGAGTTAACTCTCTATATTCGTTTTCATCAATCTACGCCTATCCTAAACCATATATCGCTTAGGAAGGCCCATCGATACTCGTTTAACCATTCTACGCTCATTATATGTCATATTTCACTTAGAATCACCACTTTTTTAACGCTCGTTTTACCATTCGACGTCTGTTTCGGACCATATTTAGTTTAGAATCACCCATCCATACCCATTTTCACCATTCTACGTTCACACTATTCCATATTTTGGATCGAATCACTCATTTATACTTGTTTTCCACCAATCTAAGCTCATTCTATACCATAATTTCGATTTGATTTACCTGTCCATATTCATTTTCCTCAATCGACGACTACTCTAAACCCATATCTCGGTTACGATCACCCATCGATACTCGTTTAACCATTCTACCCTCATTGTATATCATGTTTCAGTTAGAATCACCCATCTGCACTCGTTTTTACCATTCGATGCCTGTTTCAGACATATTTTGGTTAGAATTACCGACCTATAATACGTTCTCATCATTCTACTCCCATTCTCACACTAACCCGTCGATCATGATCATATTTCAGTACCTGTCTTCGTAGATCCGTGCCACTTTTACAGCATATTTCGGTTAAAATCACTCGCTTATACTCGTTTTCACCAGGTCTACGCATGTTCCACACCATGTTTCGGTTAGAATCGCTCACCGGTACTCGTTTTCTTGATCCTATCCCTGTTTTATATCGTATTTCGACTAGAATCAACGGTCTAAACTTGTTTTCGTCATCCTACGATCATAGTAAACCAAGTTTCGGCTCGAATCACTCATTTATCCGTGTTGTCACCATTTTACGAGCATTTGATACCTCATTTCGGTTAGAATCATATTTTTATTAATCGTTTCACCAATCTAGGGGACTTCTATACCAATATTTGGGTTAAAAATCGCCCGTCCATACTTGTTTTCGCTATTCTACGCCCATTCTACAGCATAATTCCGGTTAGTATCACACCTCTGTACTCGTTTTCATTTTCTAAGCTCATTTTACACCATATGTCGGTTAGATCACCTATCGATACTCGTTTTCATCATTCTGCGTTCATTCTATTGCATATTTAGGTTAGAATTACTTATTTGTACTTGTTTTCACCAATATAAGATCGATCTATACCATAATTTTGGTTAGAGTTAACTCTCTATATTCGTTTTCATCAATCTACGCATAGCCTAAACCATATATCGCTTAGGAAGGCCCATCGATACTTGTTAACCATTCTACGCTCATTCTATGTCATATTTCACTTAGAATCACCTCTTTTTAAACGCTCGTTTTACCATTCGACGTCTGTTTCGGATTATATTTAGGTTAGAATCACCCATCCATACCCATTTTCACCATTCTACGTTCTCATTATTCCATATTTTGGATCGAATCACTCATTTGTACTTGCTTTCACCAATCTAAGCTCATTCTATACCATAATTTCGATTTGATTTACCTGTCCATATTCGTTTTCCTCAATCGACGACTACTCTAAACTATTTCTCGGTTACGATCACCCATCGATACTCGTTTAACCATTCTACGATCATTGTATATCATGTTTCAGTTAGAATCACCCATCTGCACTCATTTTTCCATTCGACCCCTGTTTTAGACCATATTTTGGTTAGAATTACCGACCTAAATACGTTCTCTTCATTCTACTTCCATTCTTACACTAACCTATCGATCATGATCAAATTTCAGTACCTGTCTTCGCAGATCCGTGCCCCTTTTACAGCATATTTCGGTTAGAATCACCTGCCTATACTCGTTTTCACTAGTCTACGCATGTTCCACACCATATTTCGGTTGGAATCGCTCACCGGTACTAGTTTTCATGATCTTGTCCAGTTTTTATATCGTATTTCAACTAGAATCAATGATCTAAACTCGTTCTCGTCATCCTACGATCATAGTATACCATGTTTCGGCTCGAACACTCATTTATCTCGTTTTCACCATTTTACGAGCATTTGATACCTCATTTCGGTTAGAATCATATTTTTATAATCGTTTCACCAATCTAGGCGACTTTATACATATTTCAGTTAAAAATCACCGTCCATACTTGTTTTCGCTATTCTACGCCCATTCTACAGCATAATTCCGGTTAGTATCACACCTCTTTACTCGTTTTCATTTTCTAAGCTCGTTTTTACACCATATGTCGGTTAGATCACCCATTCATACTCGTTTATAATTCTGCGTTCATTCTATTGCAAATTTAGGTTAGAATTACTTATTTGTACTTGTTTTTACCAATCTAAGCTCGATCTATACCATAATTTTGGTTAGAGTTAACTTGCTATATTCGTTTTCATCAATCTACGCCTATCATAACCATATATCGCTTAGGAAGGCCCATCGATACTCGTTAACCCTTCTACGCTCATTCTATGTCATATTTTACTTAGAATCACCTCTTTTTTAATGCTCGTTTTACCATTCGACGTCTGTTCGGACCATATTTAGGTTAGAATCACCCATCCATACCCAATTTCACCATTCTACGTTCACACTATTCCATATTTTGGATCGAATCACTCATTTGTACTTGTTTTCACCAATCTAAGCTCATTCTATACCATAATTTTCGATTTGATTTACCTGTCCATATTCGTTTTCCTCAATCGATGACTACTCTAAACCATATCTCGGTTACGATCACCCATCGATACTCGTTTAACCATTCTACGCTCATTGTATATCATGTTTCAGTTAGAATCACCCATCTGCACTCGTTTTTACCATTCGATGCCTGTTTCAGACCATATTTTGGTTAGAATTATCGACCTAAATACGTTCTCATCATCCTACTCCCATTCTCACATTAACCCATCGATCATGATCATATTTCAGTACCTGTCTTCGCAGATCCGTGCCACTTTTACAGCATATTTCGGTTAGAATCACCCGCCTATACTCGTTTTCACCAGTCTACGCATGTTCCATACCATGTTTCGGTTGAATCGCTCACCGGTACTCGTTTTCATGATCTTGCCCTGTTTTATACCGTATATCGACTAGAATCGACGATCTAAACTCGTTCTCATCATCCTACGATCATAGTAAACTATGTTTCGACTCGAAACACTCATTTATCCGTGTTGTCACCATTTTACGAGCATTTGATACCTCATTTCGGTTACAATCATATTTTTATAATCGTTTCACCAATCTAGGGGACTTTATACCATATTTCGGTTAAAAATCACCCGTCCATACTTGTTTTCGCTATTCTACGCCCATTCTACAGCATAATTCCGGTTAGTATCACACCTCTGTACTCGTTTTCGTTTTCTAAGCTCGTTTTACACCATATGTCGGTTAGATCACCCATTCATACTCGTTTTCATCATTCTGCGTTCATTCTATTGCATATTTAGGTTAGAATTACTTATTTGTACTTGTTTTCACCAATCTAAGCTTCGTCTATACCATAATTTTGGTGTAGAGTTAACTCTCTATATTCATTTCATCAATCTATGCCTATCCTAAACCATATATCGCTTAGGAAGGCCCATCGATACTCGTTTTAACCATTCTACGCTCATTCTATGTCATATTTTACTTAGAATCGCCTCTTTTTTAACCCTTGTTTTACCATTTGACGTATGTTTCGGACCATATTTAGGTTAGAATCACCCATCCATACCCATTTACATAATTCTACGTTCACACTATTCCATATTTTGGATCAAATCACTCATTTGTACTTGTTTTCATCAATCTAAGCTCATTCTATACCATAATTTCGATTTGATTTACCTGTCCATATTCGTTTTCCTCAATCGACGACTACTCTAAACCATATCTCGGTTACGATCACCCATCGATACTCGTTTAACCATTCTACGCTCATTGTATATCATGTTTCAGTTAGAATCACCCATTTGCACTCGTTTTTACTATTCGACGCCTGTTTCAGACCATATTTTGGTTAGAATTACCGACCTAAATACGTTCTCAGCATTCTACTCCAATTCTCACACTAATCCGTCGATCATGATCATATTTCAGTACTTGTCTTCGCAGATCCGTGCATTTTAACAGCATATTTCGGTTAGAATCACCCGCCTATACTCGTTTTCACCAGTCTACGCATATTCTACACCATGATTTCGGTTGGAATCGCTCACCGGTAGTCGTTTTCATGATCCTGTCCCTATTTTATACCGTTATTTCGACTAGAATCACCGATCTAAACTCGTTTTCGTCATCCTACGATCATAGTAAACCATGTTTCGGCTTGAATCACTCATTTATCCGTGTTGTCACCATTTTACGAGCTTTGATACCTTATTTCGGTTAGAATCATATTTTTATTAATCGTTTCACCAATCTAGGCGACTTTATACCATATTTCGGTTAAAAATCACCCGTCCATACTTGTTTTCGCTATTCTAGGCCCATTCTACATCATAATTCCGGTTAGTATCATACCTCTGTACTCGTTTTCGTTTTCTAAGCTCGTTTTACACCTTATGTCGGTTAAATCACCCATTTATACTCGTTTTCATCATTCTGCGTTCATTCTATTGCATATTTAGGTTAGAATTACTTATTTGTACTTGTTTTCACCAATCTAAGCTCCGTCTATACAATAATTTTGGTTAGAGTTAACTCTCTATATTCGTTTTCATCAATCTATGCCTATCCTAAACCATATATCGCTTAGGAAGGCCCATCGATACTCGTTTAACCATTCTACGCTCATTCTATGTCATATTTCACTTAGAATCGCCTCTTTTTTAACCCTTGTTTTACTATTTGACGTATGTTTCGGACCATATTTAGGTTAGAATCACCCATCCATACCCATTTACATAATTCTACGTTCACACTATTCCATATTTTGGATCAAATCACTCATTTGTACTTGTTTTCATCAATCTAAGCTCATTCTATACCATAATTTCGATTTGATTTACCTGTCCATATTCGTTTTCCTCAATCGACGAGCTACTCTAAACCATATCTCGGTTACGATCACCATCGATACTCGTTTAACCATTCTACGCTCATTGTATATCATGTTTCAGTTAGAATCACCCATCTGCACTCGTTTTTACTATTCGACGCCTGTTTCAGACCATATTTTGGTTAGAATTACCGACACTAAATACGTTCTCAGCATTCTACTCCAATTCTCACACTAACCCGTCGATCATGATCATATTTCAGTACTTGTCTTCGCAGATCCGTGCCATTTTAACAGCATATTTCGGTTAGAATCACCCGCCTATACTCGTTTTCACCAGTCTACGCATATTCCACACCATGTTTCGGTTGGAATCGATCACCGGTAGTCGTTTTCATGATCCTGTCCCTATTTTATACCGTATTTCGACTAGAATCACCGATCTAAACTCGTTTTCGTCATCCTACGATCATAGTAAACCATGTTTCGGCTCGAATCACTCATTTATTCGTGTTGTCACCATTTTACGAGCTTTGATACCTTATTTCGGTTTAGAATCATATTTTTATTATCGTTTCACTAATCTAGGCGACTTTATACCATATTTCGGTTAAAAATCACCCGTCCATACTTGTTTTCGCTATTCTACGCCCATTCTACATCATAATTCCGGTTAGTATCATACCTCTGTACTCGTTTTTCGTTTTCTAAGCTCGTTTTACACCTTATGTCGGTTAAATCACCCATTTATACTCGTTTTTCATCATTCTGCGTTCATTCTATTGCATATTTAGGTTAGAATTACTTATTTGTACTTGTTTTCACCAATCTAAGCTCCGTCTATACAATAATTTTGGTTAGAGTTAACTCTCTATATTCGTTTTCATCAATCTACGCCTATCCTAAACCATATATCGCTTAGGAAGGCCATCGATACTCGTTTAACCATTCTACGCTCATTCTATGTCATATTTCACTTAGAATCGCCTCTTTTTTAACCCTCGTTTTACCATTCGACGTATGTTTCGGACCATATTTAGGTTAGAATCACCCATCCATACCCATTTTCACAATTCTACGTTCACACTATTCCATATTTTGGATTGAATCACTCATTTGTACTTGTTTTCACCAATCTAAAGCTCATTCTATACCATAATTTCGATTTGATTTACCTATCCATATTCGTTTTCCTCAATCGACGACTACTCTAAACCATATCTCGGTTACGATCACCCATCGATACTCGTTTAACCATTCTACGCTCATTGTATATCATGTTTCAGTTAGAATCACCCATCTGCACTCATTTTTACCATTCGATGCCTGTTTCAGACCATATTTTGGTTTAGAATTACCGACCTAAATACGTTCTCATCATTCTACTCCCATTCTCACACTAACCCGTCGATCATGATCATATTTCAGTACCTGTCTTCGCAGATCCGTGCCACTTTTACAGCATATTTCTGTTAAGAATCACCCGCCTATATTCGTTTTTACCAGTCTACGCATGTTCCACACCATGTTTCGGTTGGAATCGCTCACACGGTACTCGTTTTCATGATCCTGTCCCTATTTTATACCATATTTTGACTAGAATCAACGTTCTAAACTTGTTTTCGTCATCCTACGATCATAGTAAACCATGTTTTGGCTCGAATCACTCATTTATCCGTGTTGTCACCATTTTACGAGCATTTGATACCTCATTTCGGTTAGAATCATATTTTTATTAATCGTTTCACCAATCTAGGGGACTTTATACCAATATTTCGGTTAAAAATCGCCCGTCCATACTGTTTTCGCTATTCTACGCCCATTCTACAGCATAATTCTGGTTAGTATCACACCTCTGTCACTCGTTTTCGTTTTCTAAGCTCATTTTACACCATATGTCGGTAGATCACCTATCGATACTCGTTTTCATCATTCTGCGTTCATTCTATTGCTTATTTAGGTTAGAATTACTTATTTTGTACTTGTTCTTCACCAATCTAAGCTCGATCTATACCATGAATTTTTGGTTTAGAGTTAACTCTCTATATTCGTTTTCATCAATCTACGCATAGCCCTAAACCATATATCGCTTAGGAAGGCCCATCGATACTTGTTTAACCATTCTACGCTCATTCTATGTCATATTTCACTTAGAATCACCTCTTTTTAAACGCTCGTTTTACCATTCGACGCCTATTTCGATTATATTTAGGTTAGAATCACCATCCATACCCATTTTTACTATTCTACGTTCTCACTATTCATATTTTGGATCGAATCACTCATTTGTACTTGCTTTCACCAATCTAAGCTCATTCTATACCATAATTTCGATTTGATTTACCTGTCCATACTCGTTTTCCTCAATCGACGACTACTCTAAACCATATCTCGGTTACGATCACCCATCGATACTCGTTTAACCATTCTACGCTCATTGTATATCATGTTTCAGTTAGAATCACCCATCTGCACTCATTTTTACTCATTCGATGCCTGTTTCAGACCATATTTTGGTTAGAATTACCGACCTAAATACGTTCTCATCTTCTACTCCCATTCTCACACTAACCCGTCGATCATGATCATATTTCAGTACCTGTCTTCGCAGATCCGTGCCACTTTTACAACATATTTCGGTTAGAATCACCCGCCTATACTCGTTTTTACCAGTCTACGCATGTTCCACACCATGTTTCGGTTGGAATCGCTCACGCGTACTCGTTTTCATGATCCTGTCCCTATTTTTATACCATATTTCGATCTAGAATCAACGTTCTAAACTTGTTTTCGTCATCCTACGATCATAGTAAACCATGTTTTGGCTCGAATCACTCATTTATCCGTTGTGTCACCATTTTACGAGCATTTGATACCTCATTTCGGTTAGAATCATATTTTTATTATATCGTTTCACCAATCTAGGGGACTTTTATACCAATATTTCGGTTAAAAATCGCCCGTCCATACTTGTTTTCGCTATTCTACGCCCATTCTACAGCATAATTCTGGTTAGTATCACACCTCTGTACTCGTTTTCGTTTTCTAAGCTCATTTTATACCATATGTCGGTTAGATCACTATCGATACTCGTTTTCATCATTCTGCGTTCATTCTATTGCATATTTAGGTAGAATTACTTATTTGTACTTGTTTTCACCAATCTAAGCTCGATCTATACCATAATTTTGGTTAGAGTTAACTCCCTATATTTCGTTTTCATCAATCTACGCATAGCCAGACCATATATCGCTTAGGAGGCCCATCGATACTTGTTTAACCATTCTACGCTCATTCTATGTCATATTTCACTTAGAATCACCTCTTTTTAAACGCTCGTTTACCTTCGACGCCTATTTTGGATTATATTTAGGTTAGAATTACCCATCCATACCCATTTTCACCATTCTACGTTCTCACTATTCCATATTTTGGATCGAATCACTCATTTGTACTTGCTTTCACCAATCTAAGCTCATTCTATACCATAATTTCGATTTGATTTACTGTCCATATCTCGTTTTCCTCAATCGACGACTACTCTAAACCATATCTCGGTTACGATCACCCATCGATACTCGTTTAACCATTCTACGCTCCATTGTATATCATGTTTCAGTTAGAATCACCCATCTGCACTCATTTTTACCATTTCAACGCCTGTTTTAGACCATATTTTGGTTAGAATTTACCGACCTAAATACGTTCTCATCATTCTACTTCCATTCTCACACTAACCTGTCGATCATGATCAAATTTTAGTACCTGTCTTCGCAGATACGTGCCACTTTTACAGCATATTTCGGTTAGAATCACCCGCCTATACTCGTTTTCACCAGTCTACGCATGTCCACACCATGTTTCGGTTGGAATCGCTCACCGGTACTAGTTTTCATGATCTTGTCCCAGTTTTATACCGTATTTCAACTAGAATCAACGATCTAAACTCGTTCTCGTCATCCTACGATCATAGTATACCATGTTTCGGTTCGAATCACTCATTTATCTCGTTTTCACCATTTTACGAGCATTTGATACCTCATTTCGGTTAGAATCATATTTTTATAATCGTTTCACCAATCTAGGCGACTATATACCATATTTCAGTTAAAAATCACCGTCTATACTTGTTTTCGCTATTCTACGCCCATTCTACAGCATAATTTCGGTTAGTATCACACCTCTTGTACTCTTTTTCATTTTCTAAGCTCGTTTTACACCAATATGTCGGTTAGATCACCCATTCATACTCGTTTTCATAATTCTGCGTTCATTCTATTGCAAATTTAGGTTAGAATTACTTATTTGTACTTGTTTTTACCAATCTAAGCTCGATCTAATACCATAATTTTGGTTAGAGTTAACTTGCTATATTCGTTTTCATCAATCTACGCCTATCCTAAACTATATATCGCTTAGGAAGGCCCATCGAAACTCGTTTAACCATTCTACGCTCATTCTATGTCATATTTCACTTAGAATCGCCTCTTTTTAACCCTCGTTTTACCATTCGACGTATGTTTCGGACCATATTTAGGTTAGAATCACCCATCCATACCCATTTTCATAATTCTACGTTCACACTATTCCATATTTTGGATCGAATCACTCATTTGTACTTGTTTTCACCAATCTAAGCTTATTATATACCATAATTTCGATTTGAATTACCTGTCCATATTTGTTTTCCTCAATGGACGACTACTCTAAACCATATCTCGTTACGATCACCTATCGATACTCGTTTAACTATTGCTACGCTCATTATATATCATGTTTCAGTTAGAATCACCCATCTGCACTCGTTTTTACCATTCGATGCCTGTTTCAGACCATATTTTGCGTTAGAATTACCGACCTAAATACCGTTCTCATTATTCTACTCCCATTCTCACATTAACCCATCGATCATGATAATATTTCAGTACCTGTCTTCGCAGATCCGTGCCACTTTTACAGCATATTTCGGTTAGAATCAACCGCCTATACTCGTTTTCACCAGTCTACGCATGTTCCACACCATGTTTCGGTTGGAATCGCTCACCGGTACTCGTTTTCATGATCCTGTCCCTATTTTATACCGTATTTCGACTAGGAATCAACGATCTAAACTCGTTCTCGTCATCCTTCGATCATAGTAAACCATGTTTTGGCTCGAATCACTCATTTATCCGTGTTGTCACCATTTTACGAGCATTTGATACCTCATTTCGGTTAGAATCATATTTTTATTAATCGTTTCACCAATTTAGGGGACTTTATACCATATTTCGGTTAAAAATCACCCGTCCATACTTGTTTTCGCTATTCTACGCCCATTCTACAGTATAATTCCGGTTAGTATCACACCTCTGTACTCATTTTTGTTTTCTAAGCTCATTTTACACCATATGTCGGTTAGATCATCCATTCATACTCGTTTTCATCATTCTGCGTTCATTCTATTGCATATTAGGTTAGAATTACTTATTTGTACTTGTTTTCACCAATCTAAGCTCGATCTATACCATAATTTGGTTAGAGTTAACTCTCTATATTCATTTTCATCAATCTACGCCTATCCTAAACCATATATCGCTTAGGAAGGCCCATCGATACTTGTTTAACCATTCTACGCTCTTCTATTGTCATATTTCACTTAGAATCACCTCTTTTTTAATGCTCGTTTTTACCATTCGACGTCTATTTCGGACCATATTTTGGTATAGAATCACCCATCCATACCCATTTTTACATTCTACGTTCACTTATTCCTATTTTGGACTCGAATAACTCATTTGTACTTGTTTTCACCAATCTAAGCTCATTCTATACCATAATTTCGATTTGATTTACCTGTCCATATTCGTTTTCCTCAATCGACGACTACTCTAAACCATATCTCGGTTACGATCACCCATCGATACTCGTTTAACCATTCTACGCTCATTGTATATCATGTTTCAGTTAGAATCACCCATCTGCACTCGTTTTTTACCATTCGATGCCTGTTTCAGACCATATTTTGGTTAGAATTACCGACCTAAATACGTTCTCATCATTATACTCCCATTCTCACACTAACCCGTCGATCATGATCATATTTCAGTACCTATCTTCGTAGATCCGTGCCACTTTTACAGCATATTTCGGTTAGAATCACCCGCCTATACTCGTTTTCACCAGTCTACGCATGTTCCACACCATGTTTCGGTTGGAATCGCTCACCGGTACTCGTTTTCATGATCTTGTCCCTGTTTTATACCATATATCAACTAGAATCGACGATCTAAACTCGTTCTCATCATCCTACGATCATAGTAAACTATATTTCGACTCGAAACACTTATTTATCCGTGTTGTCACCATTTTACGAGCATTTAATACCTCATTTCGGTTACAATCATATTTTTATTAATCGTTTCACCAATCTAGGGGACTTTATACCATATTTTGGTTAAAAATCACCCGTCCATACTTATTTTCGCTATTCTACGCCCATTCTACAGCATAATTCCGGTTAGTATCACACCTTTGTACTCGTTTTCGTTTTCTAAGCTCGTTTTATACCATATGTCGGTTAGATCACCCATTCATACTCGTTTTCATCATTCTGCGTTCATTCTATTGCATATTTATGTTAGAATTACTTATTTGTACTTGTTTTCACCAATCTAAGCTCCGTCTATACCATAATTTTGGTTAGAGTTAACTCTCTATATTCGTTTTCATCAATCTATGCCTATCCTAAACCATATATCGCTTAGGAAGGTCCATCGATACTCGTTTAACCATTCTAAGCTCATTCTATGTCATATTTCACTTAGAATCGCCTCTTTTTTAACCCTCGTTTTACCATTCGACGTATGTTTCGGACCATATTTAGGTTAGAATCACCCATCCATACCCATTTTCATAATTCTACGTTCACACTATTCCATATTTTGGATTGAATCACTCATTTGTACTTGTTTTCACCAATCTAAGCTCATTCTATACCATAATTTTGATTTGATTTACCTGTCCATATTCGTTTTCCTCAATCGACGACTACTCTAAACTATATCTCGGTTACGATCACCCATCGATACTTGTTTAACCATTCTACGCTCATTCTATATCACATTTTAGTTAGAATCACCCATCTGCACTCGTTTTTACCATTCGACGCATGTTTTAGACCATATTTTGGTTAGAATTACCGACCTAAATATGTTCTCATCATTCTACTCCCATTCTCACACTAACCCGTCGATTATGATCATATTTCAGTACCTGTCTTCGCAGATCCGTGCCACTTTTACAGCATATTTCGGTTAGAATCACCCGCCTATACTCGTTTTCACCAGTCTACGCATGTTCCACACCATGTTTCGGTTGGAATCGCTCATCGGTACTCATTTTCATGATTATGTCCCTGTTTATACCGTATTTCGACTAGAATCGACGATCTAAACTCGTTCTCGTCATCCTACGATCATAGTAAACTATGTTTCGACTCGAATCACTCATTTATCCGTGTTGTCACCATTTTACGAGCATTTGATACCTCATTTCGGTTAGAATCATATTTTTATTAATCGTTTCACCAATCTAGGGGACTTTATACCATATTTCGGTTAAAAATCATCCGTCTATACTTGTTTTCGCTATTCTACACCCATTCTACAGCATTATTCCGGTTAGTATCACACCTCTGTACTCGTTTTCATTTTCTAAGCTCGTTTTACACCATATGTCGGTTAGATCACCCATTCATACTCGTTTTCATCATTCTGCGTTCATTCTATTGCATATTTAGGTTAGAATTACTTATTGTACTTGTTTTCACCAATCTAAGCTCGATCTATACCATAATTTTGGTTAGAGTTAACTCTCTATATTCGTTTTCATCAATCTACGCCTATCCTAAATCATATATCGCTTAGGAAGGCCCATCGATACTTGTTTAACCATTCTTCGCTCATTCTATGTCATATTTCACTTAGAATCACATCTTTTTTAATGCTCGTTTTACCATTCGACGTTTGTTTCGGACCATATTTAGGTTACAATCACCCATCCAAACCCATTTTCACCATTCTACGTTCACCCTATTCTATATTTTGGATCAAATCCCTCAGTTGTACTTGTTTTCACAAATCTAATCTCATTCTATAACATAATTTTGATTTGAATTACCTGTCCATATTCGTTTTCCTCAATCGATGAATACTCTAAACCATATCTCGGTTACGATCACCCATCGATACTCGTTTAACCATTCTACGCTCATTCTATATCATGTTTCAGTTAGAATCACCCATCTGCACTTGTTTTTACTAGTCGACGCCTGTTTTAGACCATATTTTGGTTAGAATTACCGACCTAAATACGTTCTCATCATTCTACTCCCATTCTCATACTAACCCGTTGATCATGATCATATTTCAGTACCTGTCTTCACAGATCCGTGCCACTTTTACAGCATATTTCGGTTAGAATCACCCGCCTATACTCGTTTTCACCAATCTATGCATGCTTCACACCATGTTTCGGTTCGAATCGCTCACCGGTACTAGTTTTCATGATCCTGTCCCTGTTTTATACCGTATTTCGACTAGAATCGACGATCTAAACTCGTTTTCGTCATCCTACGATCATAGTAAACCATGTTTCGGCTCGAATCACTCAGTTATCCGTGTTGTCACCATTTTACGAGCCTTTGATACCTCATTTCGGTTAGAATCATATTTTTATTAATCGTTTCACCAATCTAGGCGACTTTATACCATATTTCGGTTAAAAATCACCCGTCTATACTTGTTTTCGCTATTCTACGCCCATTCTACAGCATAATTCCGGTTAGTATCACACCTCTGTACTCGTTTTCGTTTTCTAAGCACGTTTTACACCATATGTCAGTTAGATCACCCATTCATACTCGTTTTCATCATTCTGCGTTCATTCTATTACATATTTAGGTTAGAATTACTTATTTGTACTTGTTTTCACCAATCTAAGCTCGATCTATACCATAATTTTGGTTAGAGTTAACTCTCTATATTCATTTTCATCAATCTACGCCTATCCTAAACCATATATCGCTTAGGAAGGCCCATCGATACTCGTTTAACCATTCTACGCTCATTCTATGTCAAATTTCACTTAGAATCACCTCTTTTTTAACGCTCGTTTTACCATTCGACGTCTGTTTTGGACCATATTTAGGTTAGAATCACCCATCCATACCCATACCATTCTATGTTCACACTATTCCATATTTTGGATCGAATCACTCATTTGTACATGTTTTTACCAATCTAAGCTAATTATATACCATAATTTCGATTTGAATTACCTGTCCATATTCGTTTTCCTCAATCGACGACTACTCTAAACCATATCTCGGTTATGATCACATATCGATACTCGTTTAACCATTCTACGCTCATTGTATATCATATTTCTGTTAGAATCACCCATTTGTACTCATTTTTACCATTTGACGCCTGTTTTAGACCATATTTTGGTTAGAATTATCGACCTAAATACGTTCTCATCATTCTACTCCCATTCTCATACTAACCCGTCGATCATGATCATATTTCAGTGCCTGTCTTCGCAGATTCGTGCCACTTTTACAGTATATTTCGGTTAGAATCACCCGTCTATACTCGTTTTCACCAGTCTACGCTTGTTCCACACTATTTTTTGGTTCGAATCGCTCACCGGTGCTCGTTTTCATGATCTTGTCCCTGTTTTATACCGTATTTCGACTAGAATCAACGATCTAAACTCGTTTTCGTCATCCTACGATCATAGTAAACCATGTTTCGGCTCGAATCACTCATTTATCCATGTTGTCACCATTTTACGAGCTTTGATACCTTATTTCGGTTAGAATCATATTTTTATTAATCGTTTCACCAATCTAGGCGACTTTATACCATATTTCGGTTAAAAATCACCCGTCCATACTTGTTTTCTCTATTCTTCGCCCATTCTACTTCATAATTCTGGTTAGTATCACACCTCTGTACTCGTTTTCGTTTTCTAAGCCCATTTTACACCATATGTCAGTTAGATCACCCATTCATACTCGTTTTCATCATTTTGCGTTCATTCTATTGCATATTTTGTTAGAATTACTTATTTGTACTTGTTTTCACCAATCTAAGCTCGATCTATACCATAATTTAGGTTGGAGTTAACTCTCTATATTCATTTTAATCAATCTACGCCTATCCTAAACCATATATCGCTTAGGAACGCCCACCGAAACTCGTTTAACCATTCTACGCTCATTCTATATCATATTTCACTTAGAATCACCCATCTACGCTCGTTTTACCATTCGACGTCTGTTTTGGACCATATTTAGGTTAGAATCACCTATCCATACCCATTTTTACCATTCTACGTTCACACTATTCCATATTTTGGATCGAATCACTCATTTATACTTGTTTTCACCAATTTAAGCTCATTCTATACCATAATTTTGATTTGAATTACCTGTCCATATTCATTTTCCTCAATCGACGACTACTCTAAACCATATCTCGGTTATGATTACCCATCGATACTCGTTTTAACCATTCTATGCTCATTCTATATCATATTTCAGTTAGAATCACCCATCTGCACTCGTTTTTACCATTCGACGCCTATTTTAGACCATATTTTGGTTAGAG
Source organism: Iris macrosiphon (assembly GCA_036927795.1). Lineage (NCBI taxonomy): Eukaryota > Viridiplantae > Streptophyta > Magnoliopsida > Asparagales > Iridaceae > Iris > Iris macrosiphon. The sequence goes on from JAYESA010000850.1 coordinate 28,351, forward strand.
TTACCGACCTAAATACGTTCTCATCATTCTACTCCCATTCTTACACTAACTCGTCGATCATGATCATATTTCAGTACCTGTCTTCGCAGATATGTGCCACTTTTACATCATATTTCGGTTTGAATCACCCGTCTATACTCATTTTCATCAGTCTACGCATGTTCTACACCATGTTTCGGTTGGAATCGCTCACCTGTACTCCTTTTCATGATTATGTCCTTGTTTTATACCGTATTTCGACTAGAATCAATGATCTAAACACGTTCTCGTCATCCTACGATCATAGTATACTATGTTTCGGTTCGAATCACTCATTTATCTCGTTTTCACCATTTTACGGGCATTTGATACCTCATTTCGGTTAGCATCATATTTTTATAATCGTTTCACCAATCTAGGCGACTTTATACCATATTTTGGTTAAAAATCACCCGTCCATACTTGTTTTCGCTATTCTATGCCCATTCTACAGCATTATTCCGGTTAGTATCACACCTCTGTACTCGTTTTCATTTTTAAGCTCGTTTTACACCATATGTCGGTTAGATCACCCATTCATACTCGTTTTCATTATTTTGCGTTTATTCTATTGCAAATTTAGGTTAGAATTACTTATTTGTACTTGTTTTCACCAATCTAAGCTCGATCTATACCATAATTTTGGTTAGAGTTAACTCTCTATATTCGTTTTGATCAATCTACGCCTATCCTAAATCATATATCGCTTAGGAAGGCCCATCGATACTCGTTTAACCATTCTACGCTCATTCTATGTCATATTTTACTTAGAATCACCTCATTTTTAATGCTCGTTTTATAATTCAACGTCTGTTTCGGACCATATTTAGGTTAGAATCACCCATCCATACCCATTTTCACCATTCTACGTTCATACTATCCATATTTTGGATTTAATCACTTATTTGAACTTGTTTTCACCAATCTAAGCTCATTCTATACCATAATTTTGATTTGAATTACCTGTCCATATTCGTTTTCCTCAATCAACGACTACTCTAAACCATATCTCGGTTACGATCACCCATCGATACTCGTTTTAACAATTCTAAGCTCATTCTATATCATGTTTCAGTTAGAATCACCCATATGCACTCGTTTTTACCATTCGACGCCTGTTTTAGACCATATTTTGGTTAGAGTTACCGACCTAAATACGTTCTCATCATTCTACTCCCATTCTCACACTAACTCGTCGATCATGATCATATTTCAGTACCTGTCTTCGCAGATCTGTGCCACTTTTACAGCATATTTCGGTTAGAATCACCCGTCTATACTCGTTTTCACCAGTCTACGCATGTTCTACACCATGTTTCGGTTGGAATTGCTCACCGGTACTCGTTTTCATGATCATGTCCTTTATTTATACCGTATTTTGACTAGAATCAACGATCTAAACACGTTCTCGTCATCCTACGATCATAGTAGACCATGTTTCGGCTTGAATCACTCATTTATCCGTGTTTTCACCATTTTACGAGCATTTGATACCTCATTTCGGTTAGAATCATATTTTTATAATCGTTTCACCAATCTAGGCAACTTTATACCATATTTCGGTTAAAAATCACCCGTCCATACTTGTTTTCGCTATTCTACGCCCATTCTACAGCATAATACTGGTTAGTATCACACTTCTGTACTCGTTTTCACTTTTTAAGCTCGTTTTACACCATATGTCGGTTAGATCACCCATTCATACTCGTTTTCATCATTCTGCGTTCATTCTATTGCATATTTAGGTTAGAATTACTTATTTGTACTTGTTTTCACCAATCTATGCTCGATCTATACCATAATTTAGGTTGGAGTTAACTTTCTATATTCGTTTTCATCAATCTACGCCTATCCTAAACCATATATCGCTTTGGAAGGCCCACCGATACTCGTTTAACCATTCTACGCTCATTCTATATCATATTTCACTTAGAATCACCCATCTACGCTCGTTTTACCATTCGACGTCTGTTTTGGACCATATTTAGGTTAAAATCACCCATCCATACCCGTTTTTACCATTCTACGTTCACACTATTCTATTTTTGGAACGAATTACCCATTTGTACTTGTTTTCACCAATCTATGCTCATTTTATACCATACTTTCGGTTTGAATATCTATCCATTTTCGTTTTCATTAATCTACGCCTATCCTAAACCATATATCGCTTAGAAAGGCCCATCGATACTCGTTTAACCATTCTACGCTCATTCTATGTCATATTTCACATAGAATCACCTCTTTTTTAACGCTCGTTTTACCATTCGACGTCTGTTTCGGACCATATTTAAGTTAGAATCACCCGTCCATACCCATTTTTACCATTCTATGTTCATACTATTCCATATTTTGGATCGAATTACTCATTTGTACTTGTTTTCACCAATCTAAGCTCATTCTATACCATAATTTTGATTTGAATTACCTGTCCATATTCGTTTTCCTCAATCGACGACTACTCTAAACTATATCTCGGTTACGATCACCCATCGATACTCGTTTTAACTATTCTATGCTCATTCTTTATCATGTTTCAGTTAAAATCACCCATCTGCACTCGTTTTTACAATTTGACGCCTGTTCTAGACCATATTTTGGTTAGAATTACCGACCAAAATATGTTCTCATCATTCTATTCCTATTCTCACACTAACCCGTCGATCATGATCACATTTCTGTACCTGTCTTCGTAAATCCGTGCCTTTTACAGCATATTTCGGTTAAAATTGCCCGTCTATACCTATTTTCACCAGTCTACGCATGTTACCATGTTTCGGTTGGAATCGCTCATCGGTACTCGTTTTCATGATCCTATCCCGGTTTATACCATATTTCGACTAGAATCAACGATCTAAACTCGTTTTCGTCATCCTACGATCATAGTAAACCATGTTTCGGCTCGAATAACACATTTATCCGTGTTTTCACTACTTTACGAGCATTTGATACCTCATTTCAGTTAGAATCATATTTTTATAACCGTTTCACCAATCTAGGCGACTTTATACCATATTTCGTTTAAAAATCACCCGTCCACACTTGTTTTCGCTATTCTACGCCCATTCTACAGCATAATTCTGGTTAGTATCACACTTCTGTACTCGTTTTCGCTTTCTAAGCTCATTTTGTCACGACCCGCACCCGGTTTAGGGGCACGAATGCGTGGGTACGTCCAGCCTACGCCGCAGCATCGGCGGTAGAACGCTGTCTAGGTCGAGTACTATCTAACAATCTCACGCTAGTATCCAACTCCATAAGGAGACTCGGATGATACTATAAAATATCAACAACATACTCAATCACAACTACAGCACGATAGGAATTTGAAGAAGTAAAAGAAAACAACACAAGTCTAAAGACAACATAATCATACCTGCAATCATTAACTTCCAATCCCCAAGTGTGTCGGAACCAGTCTACTAAGGTCACAGTCTGGAAAAATATTTTCCAGTCAGGAAGGAGCAAAGTACATCTCTAAATAGCAGTTCTATATAAATGACATAAGCTATGTAGCAGTTCTAGATGGAAACATACCAGATGCATGTATAAGTACGAGAAATGTACAATGAGAGAAATACTGGAAATACTGTAAGTAAATGCAGGAAAGAAATATTATGTCCATGAGCAAGAGTTCTATGACTAAGTGTGTGAGTACTAGCTTTAATATGTGATCGGCTTGGGAACTTGATCAGGCTGGTTACATGTGATTAGCTATGGTTCATATAGAGTCAGGCTAACCGTTGGTTAGCTATGGTGCATGTAGAGATCAGGCTAATCACACGTAACAGCTATGGTTCATATAAATGGTCAGGCCGCACTCGACGTGAGATGTGGGGTGAGCTATGGTGCATATAAAGTTGGGTATGATCACATATCTACACTAAAGTACTCCCCAAACCCCCGACTGGTATAGTATATCCAATCATGGTACGCTATGGCACAGGATTCCCTAGGAAGGTAGCAAATCTCCCCGGGAATCAGTGTCTGTACATGCACAAGATAACAAGGAAAACAAGTCTTGTACAAGCTACACCATGAATAAGGAATAACATCTCATGACGAGATCCGTGTATACCAATCCGTGTAACCAACGTGTCAAGAACATGTATATTTACACTAGATACAGTGAACATAAGAGATATCATAAATTAGAAACTAATCAGAGAATGTACTCGCCTTGGGTCCTTAGCTGGTAAAACCAATGTCCTGTCCCAGAGTACCGTCTGGAGGAACCAACAGTCCTAAAAATATATCAAATACAACATTTGCATCAGGTGCTACACTAACACAACACAAAACATCGAACTCAGGGCCGTGCCAGGTATGGCTCTAGTCAACTAGGGTCATCTAGTAGGGCTACGTATATAATACACATTACACTTACAATATTTATACATGCACCAACTTAAATGTATTTACAATATATATATTTGATTTATACTAGTTGAACATTATATATGTATACTCATACCTATGCTAAAATACATTTTTAAAATATATATATATGTGTATTGTCAATGTTATTATTAAAATATATACTAATACTAGTACATCACATTAAATACATATACAATACATTAATTGTATGTACAAGATATATATATACATTTATACTCATTATACATATTTGAAAATATATTAAGTACATATATATATATATACAATATATACATATACTAATCATTTTATATTTTTATACCAAAATACTACGTATACTATTACAATTTATTTACTAAAATATGTATATCTCTTATATGTGCAAAAGTACATTTTAGAATATACATATACATATTATCAACATCATTCTTAACATACCTATATTAATTCACCAAATTAATTTTATACCATATAAAAATACCCAATATATATACGTATACAACTAGTTATACATATTTAATTATACAATTTTATTAATAAAAATAATTAATTACCTACTCATTTTTTAAATACATACATATACCAATACGAAAATATAAATCTACATATACATATTTATGCCATAATACGGTTACATAAATATACAAATTTTCATAATCAAAAACCCTTATATATAATACATAACTAAATTTACACATACTAAATAACTAATTTTATACATTAAAACAATAAACTAATTATGTGGTATTTACTAAACCAGTTACATGAATTTACCAAGTTAATTATGAATTTGCTAGACTAATACATATTAATAAAATCAATTTATATAAATAACCAAATTACATATTAACATAAACTAATTATATTAATATATCCAAATTACATTAATTAACTAATTATATAAAATAACTAATCAGATATACTAATTTATGACTTAATTAACTAATTATGAATATAGTTACTGATAAAAATAATTAACTGATAAAAATAATTAACCGATTAATACTAACTAAGCTAATACATGAAATTACTAACTAATTACATTAATTACTAAACTAAATTAAACTAAACAAATTAAATGTTATTAAGCTAATTATATAATTTACTAAACTAATTGATTAATACTTACTAAACTAATCTAATTAATTAATTAACTAACTAATCATTTTTACTAAACTAATTTAATTAACTTACTAATGTAATTAACTCATTACTAACTATAACTCAATGAATCCCTAATCCACAGTCTGAAAACGAAAAAGGAAAGAGGGAAAGAGGGAAAGGGGGAAAAGCTCACCGGAGTACTCCGGCGTCGACGGAGGGGTCTCGCCGGGCAGGGCGGCGGCGGCGGATCTCCGAGCTCAGCGGCGGCGGCGTCTGGTCGAGGAGGCGGGCTCGGCGCTCGAGGACGGCTGCGTCTGGTCGAGGAGGCGGTCGGCGGTTCCTCTGTTCGAGGCGGTCGGCGGGATCTCGACGACGGGTCGAAACCGACGTTCGTCTCGGCGGAAGGAGATCTCGGCGGCTGTTCGGCTCGACGCACGACGGTGGTTCTGAATCTACGGCGGAGGCGGAGGTCCTGTAGCCACCGGCTTGACGACGAGGAGATGCTCCGCGGCTCGGTTCGATAAGGCTAGATCTAGGGTTAGGGTTAGGGTTAGGGTGCTGACTGTCAGGGGGTCGTGTCCGGGCTGCCGGACACGGGGATGGTGTTGTGTACGTGTCCGGGGCAGGACACAGAAATCTGATGTACTGTGGGCGTGTCCGGGTGTGTCGGACACGGAAAGCTGGTTGTAAAACTGTAAATCTGGACACAGGAAATGAATGGATACGGTGGGACACTCGGGGTCGGACCCGAGGCCATCACGGCTGACACGGTGATGCTGGACACACGGACACGAGCACACAAAATGGTGGTGATGGCTTGGGAATTGTGGAGGCTAGCTAATAATTAGGAGATTAGGGTTTCTAGGGGGTTGTGAGAATGAGAACTTAAATAGGGAGAAGGGTTGCGGGTTGGCCCAATAATGAATGGCCCAGAATCATACATGAATAAATTCATGTGGGAGTGAGGGTGAATGAAAGATGGTAACTTGTAAAATAAAATAAAGATTATAATTTCAGAAAATGTTTTTAGGAAAGCTAGCTAATTTCCAAATTAGCTACTAATTAATACATTTTGCAAAATCTTAGAAAATATGACATTTATTTATTTACTATCCCAATAAATAAAAATTTTTTATTTTATCAACTAGTCTTTCAATAAATTAAACAAATAATTTTATGATTTCAAGCCAAAATATCCGAAGCTATAGTATTATATTTACCTCATTATTTATCTAGTTATTTTATAATAAATTGACATTTAGAAAAATAATTTTTATAAAAGATTTTAAATTACCTTCTACAATCAAACATCGTTCAAAATCAACTAAAATTTCAAGGAAAAAAATATTTTATAAAACTTGATATTTTAAAATAAATTAAAATCTAATTATTTTGGAAATTGAAAATCGGAGGTTACAAGTCTATCCACCTTAGAAAAATTTCGTCCTCGAAATTTTAGGGCTGACTAGGATAGAAAAACATTTGTTGTTCATAATGATGAATATATCATTGAAGAAAATATTTCTATAAGGATAATATTTACCAAACAGAAGAAAACATGAAGAAAAGAAAATATGGTTTAAGACAGGAATATCTTGAAGGAATCATGGCTCGGCCTTGAATCCTCTAGAAAGTTTAGGTTTTGGGAAGTAGACACGATTACTGAAAAACAGATAATTGAAATAATGCACGTTACCTTTTCAAAGTAACTAAACCAAGGAAGACCCAGTATAATGAATGATATAGACATGAAAGTTATAGCTAATTCGAAAGATACGGTCGACAATTGATTTAAGAACTTAAATACATCCTTTAGAATGTAATCAAGAGACATCTAATCGCCTTTCTTAATTTCTAGGAAAAAGAAAAGAGTAGTCTTTACTACCATCTGAAAATAATCCTTCCTTTTTATCCTCATTCATTTTACTTTTCTCAATCTTGTGATTCATCATTAACTAATATCACAAACTTTATTAGATTAGATCTTAGAATTTCTGAATCAAAATTTATTACCTGTCCAAAATCCTTATCATCAAATTCGAGTTTGTTTATCTTAGCGTCAACTATACCTCGATTATTTTCTTCGATTTCAAATGTTATTGTCATGGTTAAGATTTAATTTAAATCACAACCTCATTATACCATGATCTTACCTTACGACCTTCAATTATACGATCCCATAATCAATTATATTATAATCTTCTTTACCATGAGCTTCATTTCATTCCATATTTCTTTATCCATATGTATAGTGTTTCCGAGTTTTGAACTAATATATTTTTTCATCCTCTGAATTTATTATCCCAATGTAAAATTTTACTACTCAAATCCTCAATATTTTAATTGAATTCCAGTCGTATCATAATCTTCTCAGTTTTTGAGTAAATAACTAAATACAAAATTTACTATCCAATCCTTCAATTGAAACCCAATCAATGCATATTTATAAAACTAAAAAATCTGTATCCCAAAATTTAAATTTTAAACACTCATCAATCATCTTACTCCTCTAACTCAAATTCAATTGATGCTTATTCCAATCTAACTCCTCATCCCAAGAATTTAATTCGGCACCATTCCATTTACAATTTTATTTCCTGCTTTTCTTTTTCCTCAAATACTCAACGATGCGATGCTTCCAGTATCTTTAATGCAACATTCATACTATATAAAATTTTTATCTTGCAATCAAATAGATAAAATGATAATCTCTCAAATTTCTCAAATTTTTAATAATCAATTCAATCATATCAAGACCTCCTTAAAATTAATAAATCCTCAATCAAATTTTATTTTATTTTATTTTATTTTATTTTATTTTTTTTGCTCTGTCAATTTCTTAACTCTCCTTTCAAGTCAATATTTATCCTCGAGTTTCAATCATCCTCAATCTTCGTAAAACTAATGATCCGTCAATTCTTTTATTAATGCCTTAACTCTTTATTAATGCTTATCCACAAATTTAATCCTCTTGTCTCTTTTTGGTCAGTCATAGATCTCTGCTATGGTCAAAAACCCAATGATCATGGTTTAAGAAAACTCTACCTACAGCCATGCAATTTGAGAAAATATATAGGTCATGTGTCTTGTCATGGTATTTCAGTCTCTATTAGGGGTACTACTAGTTATATTCTAACAAGAAAATCATGCATGTGAACCACAGTACTAGGAAAATCAATCAATCAATCGAAAGGCGAAAGAAAAGGAACATTAGGAAGGAAGAAGGATCATGTTAACATATTACTTGTAGTGTCTACTATCTCTAACAAACACTTAACTCTAGCACACTAACAAATTCCTATTCATGTACACTGATACCCATATCAACTAATCATATATTAATATTCATATCTCTCATCTACCAAAATTAATCCTCAAAATAATCGTCAAGGTTTAACTTCCCGATCAACTTAAAATAAAATTGCATATACCTCCTCAAAATTAGATACTTCACATCGAAATAAATTTAATCACTTCTAAAATCTTTGTAGCCTTAACCATGTTTATTGAATTCATATTTGAAATCCTCAAAAATTTAATGACAAACTCTCAACTCCTCAATTATTCTAAAAATAAAATTTTATTTTCACCTTTTAATTTATAATTTCACAAATGTACATATCAATGCTCACGGTCTCTGATACTCAGGGTGTACTCAATGCATCTAGTGTCTATAATTGTGTACTAAATTTGTACTGCCCGAATCACTTGCACTATTACCTCCAATGATCGAAGTTATCATCAACTGTGTTTTCTTTCCTGATTTCAATTTATGTCAATTGGTATATCATCTAATTATCAACACACAGAGTGCTTACTGTTATTAACGTCATCCTTGACTAATCCTTGATATAGAATCATTAGCACTCTTGGTATTATATCACTAGCTGCATTAATGGATTATCTCATCAAGCTCATTAGACTCATGATCACCTGTATCCTCTATAACACTCATGTTTCTTTACTCTCATGGGTATGTGTATGGTTCCTCATCTCGATGGTTGTATAGGTATTTCCTTTAATCCTTTAAAGCCTATTAGACTATCCCGTGATACGCTTAACCACTTTCATTACCAATTCCAATATTTCTCTACCCATGACACCTCATTAACTCTTTATGCGTATGTATTCCCTTACCTGTAACACTTCCGATATTAATCATCAAATTGAACATCATGCTCCATAAATCCTTAACACAATTCCTGGATACTTAATTGTTTACATAAATCACTCAATTCCATAATCATGATTATCCAGGACGGATAATTGGCTCTGATACTAACTCTGAGAACTATCACCGATACTCTATACTCTCCTTAACTCTCAGTCTCTAATGACACTACTCCTAGAATCATTGGTACAAGGTACTATGCTAAGGGCTAACTCTAGATTAAAGCCTACTGCTCACATGTCCAACTAAGAAATACTTACAACTCACTAGCAACACAGTCAATACTAATACAAGACACAAACAAAATTTTAAGCCACTAATTATCATACTTAGCAAGAAATCCTCAAGGAATAGGAGCTCAAAGACTGAATTGAGGACAGAGGGTATCCTTACTGCTAGTAAAGAAAGAAGCGGTGGAACAAAGTCCTGGATTAACAGAAATAGATAAGGCTTGAGATGATATTTTAAGAACCAATTTAGGATACAACCTGATAATCATACACGTCTGTCTGAAATCATGACACTCAGAATCCTTGCCACGCCAGTAAGCATAGAGGCGATAACGACAGGTTCCGTAACTAAGGTATGCAACTCTATAATCATGTCATCTAGAATCCTCGCCACGCCAACCGGTATGGCTGCGAGAGACCCTAAGTTTCATAACTACAGTATGTACACCCAAGTCAGGTTCCTACGTTCTCGTCGCGATAGCTAATATGGCTGCGATAAACTCTAGGTTCCATAACCAAAGTAGACGTTTTACCTTTCTCACTGTCCTCATCAATATATGTCATCAGATGATACCGTAAATTTTAGCCCGTAAAATTCATCTCAATTTGAAATCAACTCAACAACGATACCAAGAATTAAAGTTAACAACTGGTCAACAAGAATCAAACTCAACAATGATACCAAGAATTTAATTTAATAACTGCTCAACAAGAATCAAGTCCAGTAACAACAAGCGAGAGCGGACGGAAACAAGGAAAGATTTAAATTGAAAATAAGATTCTCATGGGGTCATCCCAGGAAATCTTTCAAGAATTTGTGATTGAGTATCCTCTCTCATCCTAGTATCCTATGTCCTATTTTCTACAGCAGGTACGTAGTAGTACAACTATGACGTCGCACTACTACGATATCGCACAACTAGCGAAGTCAGACCTGCATGGGCCACCACTAAAAACGTGTCACGACCCGCACCCGGTTTAGGGGCACGAATGCGTGGGTACGTCCAGCCTACGCCGCAGCATCGGCGGTAGAACGCTGTCTAGGTCGAGTACTATCTAACAATCTCACGCTAGTATCCAACTCCATAAGGAGACTCGGATGATACTATAAAATATCAACAACATACTCAATCACAACTACAGCACGATAGGAATTTGAAGAAGTAAAAGAAAACAACACAAGTCTAAAGACAACATAATCATACCTGCAATCATTAACTTCCAATCCCCAAGTGTGTCGGAACCAGTCTACTAAGGTCACAGTCTGGAAAAATATTTTTCAGTCAGGAAGGAGCAAAGTACATCTCTAAATAGCAGTTCTATATAAATGACATAAGCTATGTAGCAGTTCTAGATGGAAACATACCAGATGCATGTATAAGTACGAGAAATGTACAATGAGAGAAATACTGGAAATACTGTAAGTAAATACAGGAAAGAAACATTATGTCCATGAGCAAGAGTTCTATGACTAAGTGTGTGAGTACTAGCTTTAATATGTGATCGGCTTGGGAACTTGATCAGGCTGGTTACATGTGATTAGCTATGGTTCATATAGAGTCAGGCTAACCGTTGGTTAGCTATGGTGCATGTAGAGATCAGGCTAATCACACGTAACAGCTATGGTTCATATAAATGGTCAGGCCGCACCCGACGTGAGATGTGGGGTGAGCTATGGTGCATATAAAGTTGGGTATGATCACATATCTACACTAAAGTACTCCCCAAACCCCCGACTGGTATAGTAGATCCAATCATGGTACGCTATGGCACAGGATTCCCTAGGAAGGTAGCAAATCTCCCCGGGAATCAGTGTCTGTACATGCACAAGATAACAAGGAAAACAAGTCTTGTACAAGCTACACCATGAATAAGGAATAACATCTCATGACGAGATCCGTGTATACCAATCCGTGTAACCAACGTGTCAAGAACATGTATATTTACACTAGATACAGTGAACATAAGAGATATCATAAATTAGAAACTAATCAGAGAATGTACTCGCCTTGGGTCCTTAGCTGGTAAAACCAATGTCCTGTCCCAGAGTACCGTCTGGAGGAACCAACAGTCCTAAAAATATATCAAATACAACATTTGCATCAGGTGCTACACTAACACAACACAAAACATCGAACTCAGGGCCGTGCCAGGTATGGCTCTAGTCAACTAGGGTCATCTAGTAGGGCTACGTATATAATACACATTACACTTACAATATTTATACATGCACCAACTTAAATGTATTTACAATATATATATTTGATTTATACTAGTTGAACATTATATATGTATACTCATACCTATGCTAAAATACATTTTTAAAATATATATATATGTGTATTGTCAATGTTATTATTAAAATATATACTAATACTAGTACATCACATTAAATACATATACAATACATTAATTGTATGTACAGGATATATATATATATTTATACTCATTATACATATTTGAAAATATATTAAGTACATATATATATATATATACAATATATACATATACTAATCATTTTATATTTTTATACCAAAATACTACGTATACTATTACAATTTATTTACTAAAATATGTATATCTCTTATATGTGCAAAAGTACATTTTAGAATATACATATACATATTATCAACATCATTCTTAACATACCTATATTAATTCACCAAATTAATTTTATACCATATAAAAATACCCAATATATATACGTATACAACTAGTTATACATATTTAATTATACAATTTTATTAATAAAAATAATTAATTACCTACTCATTTTTTAAATACATACATATACCAATACGAAAATATAAATCTACATATACATATTTATGCCATAATACGGTTACATAAATATACAAATTTTCATAATCAAAAACCCTTATATATAATACATAACTAAATTTACACATACTAAATAACTAATTTTATACATTAAAACAATAAACTAATTATGTGGTATTTACTAAACCAGTTACATGAATTTACCAAGTTAATTATGAATTTGCTAGACTAATACATATTAATAAAATCAATTTATATAAATAACCAAATTACATATTAACATAAACTAATTATATTAATATATCCAAATTATATTAATTAACTAATTATATAAAATAACTAATCAGATATACTAATTTATGACTTAATTAACTAATTATGAATATAGTTACTGATAAAAATAATTAACTGATAAAAATAATTAACCGATTAATACTAACTAAGCTAATACATGAAATTACTAACTAATTACATTAATTACTAAACTAAATTAAACTAAACAAATTAAATGTTATTAAGCTAATTATATAATTTACTAAACTAATTGATTAATACTTACTAAACTAATCTAATTAATTAATTAACTAACTAATCATTTTTACTAAACTAATTTAATTAACTTACTAATGTAATTAACTCATTACTAACTATAACTCAATGAATCCCTAATCCACAGTCTGAAAACGAAAAAGGAAAGAGGGAAAGAGGGAAAGGGGGAAAAGCTCACCGGAGTACTCCGGCGTCGACGGAGGGGTCTCGCCGGGCAGGGCGGCGGCGGCGGATCTCCGAGCTCAGCGGCGGCGGCGTCTGGTCGAGGAGGCGGGCTCGGCGCTCGAGGACGGCTGCGTCTGGTCGAGGAGGCGGTCGGCGGTTCCTCTGTTCGAGGCGGTCGGCGGGATCTCGACGACGGGTCGAAACCGACGTTCGTCTCGGCGGAAGGAGATCTCGGCGGCTGTTCGGCTCGACGCACGACGGTGGTTCTGAATCTACGGCGGAGGCGGAGGTCCTGTAGCCACCGGCTTGACGACGAGGAGATGCTCCGCGGCTCGGTTCGATAAGGCTAGATCTAGGGTTAGGGTTAGGGTTAGGGTGCTGACTGTCAGGGGGTCGTGTCCGGGCTGCCGGACACGGGGATGGTGTTGTGTACGTGTCCGGGGCAGGACACAGAAATCTGATGTACTGTGGGCGTGTCCGGGTGTGTCGGACACGGAAAGCTGGTTGTAAAACTGTAAATCTGGACACAGGAAATGAATGGATACGGTGGGACACCCGGGATCGGACCCGAGGCCATCACGGCTGACACGGTGATGCTGGACACACGGACACGAGCACACAAAATGGTGGTGATGGCTTGGGAATTGTGGAGGCTAGCTAATAATTAGGAGATTAGGGTTTCTAGGGGGTTGTGAGAATGAGAACTTAAATAGGGAGAAGGGTTGCGGGTTGGCCCAATAATGAATGGCCCAGAATCATACATGAATAAATTCATGTGGGAGTGAGGGTGAATGAAAGATGGTAACTTGTAAAATAAAATAAAGATTATAATTTCAGAAAATGTTTTTAGGAAAGCTAGCTAATTTCCAAATTAGCTACTAATTAATACATTTTGCAAAATCTTAGAAAATATGACATTTATTTATTTACTATCCCAATAAATAAAATTTTTTTATTTTATCAACTAGTCTTTCAATAAATTAAACAAATAATTTTATGATTTCAAGCCAAAATATCCGAAGCTATAGTATTATATTTACCTCATTATTTATCTAGTTATTTTATAATAAATTGACATTTAGAAAAATAATTTTTATAAAAGATTTTAAATTACCTTCTACAATCAAACATCGTTCAAAATCAACTAAAATTTCAAGGAAAAAAATATTTTATAAAACTTGATATTTTAAAATAAATTAAAATCTAATTATTTTGGAAATTGGAAATCGGAGGTTACACATTTTACACCATATGTCGGTTAGATCACCCATTCATACTCGTTTTCATCATTCTGCGTTCATTCTATTGCATATTTAGGTTATAATTACTTATTTGTACTTGTTTTCACCAATCTAAGCTCGTTCTATACCATAATTTTGGTTAGAGTTAACTCTTTATATTCGTTTTCATCAATCTACGCCTATCCTAAACCATATATCGCTTAGGAAGGCCCACCGATACTCGTTTAACCATTCTACGCTCATTCTATATCATATTTCACTTAGAATCATCCATCAATGCTCGTTTTACCATTCGACATATGTTTTGGAACATATTTAGGTTAGAATTACCCATCCATACCCGTTTTCACCATTCTACGTTCACACTATTCCATATTTTGGATCGAATCACTCATTTGTACTTGTTTTCACCAATCTAAGCTCATTATATACCATAATTTCGGTTTGAATTACCTATCCATATTCGTTTTCCTCAATCGACGACTACTCTAAACCATATCTCGGTTATGATCACCCATCGATACTCGTTTAACCATTCTACGCTCATTCTATATCATGTTTCAGTTTGAATCACCCATCTGCACTCGTTTTCACTATTTGACGCCTGTTTTAGACCATATTTTGGTAAGGATTACCGACCTAACACTAACCCGTCGATCATGATCACATTTTACTACCTATCTTCGCAAATCCGTGAAACTTTTACAGCATATTTCGGTTAGAATCACCCGCCTATACTCGTTTTTACCAGTCTACGTATGTTCTACACCATGTTTCGGTTGGAATAGCTCACCGGTACTCGTTTTCATGATCTGTCCCTGTTTTATACCGTATTTCGACTAGAATCAACGATCTAAACTCGTTCTCGTCATCCTACGATCGTAGTAAACCATGTTTTGGCTCGAATCACTCATTTATCTCGTTTTTACCATTTTACAAGCATTTGATATCTTATTTTAGTTAGAATCATATTTTTATAATCGTTTCACCAATCTAGGCAACTTTATACCATATTTTGGTTAAAAATCACCCGTTCATACTTGTTTTCGCTATTCTACGCCTATTCTACAGCATAATTCTAGTTAGTATCATACTACTGTACTCGTTTTCGCTTTCCAAGCTCGTTTTACACCATATATCGGTTAGATCACCCATTCATACTCGTTTTCATCATTCTGCATTTATTCTATTGCATATTTAGGTTAGAATTACTTATTTGTACTTGTTTTCACCAATCTAAGCTCGATCTATACCATAATTTTGGTTAGAGTTAACTCCCTATATTTGTTTTCATCAATCTACGCCTATCCTAAACCATATATCGTTTAGGAAGGCCCACCGTTACTCGTTTAACCATTCTACGCTCATTCTATATCATATTTCACTTAGAATCACCCATCTACGCTCGTTTTACCATTCGACGTCTGTTTTGGACCATATTTAGGTTAAATTCACCCATCCATACACGTTTTTACCATTCTACGTTCACACTATTCCATATTTTGGATCGAATCACTCATTTGTACTTGTTTTCACCAATCTATGCTCATTCTATACCATAATTTTGGTTTGAATTACCTATCCATATTCTTTTTCATCAATCTACGCCTATCCTATACCATATATCGCTTAGGAAGGCCCACCGATACTCGTTTAACCATTCTACGCTCATTCTATATCATATTTCACTTAGAATCACCCATCTACGCTCGTTTTACCATTCGACGTCTGTTTTGGACCATATTTAGGTTAAAATCACCCATCCATACCCGTTTTTACCATTCTACGTTCACACTATTCCATATTTTGGATCGAATCACTCATTTGTACTTGTTTTCACCAATCTATGCTCATTCTATACCATAATTTCGGTTTGAATTACCTATCCATATTCGTTTTCATCAATCTACGCCTATCCTAAACCATATATCGCTTAGGAAGGCCCATCGATATTCGTTTAACCATTCTACGCTCAGTCTATGTCATATTTCACTTAGAATCACCTATTTTTTAATGCTTGTTTTACCATTCGACGTCTGTTTCAGAACATATTTAGGTTAGAATCACCAATCCAGACCCATTTTCACCATTCTACATTCACACTATTCCATATTTTGGATCGAATCACTCATTTGTACTTGTTTTCACCAATATAAGCTCGATCTATACATAATTTTGGTTAGAGTTAACTCTCTATATTCGTTTTCATCAATCTACGCCTATCCTAAACCATATATCGCTTAGGAAGGCTCACCGATACTCGTTTAACAATTCTACGCTCATTCTATATCATATTTCACTTAGAATCACCCATCTATGCTCGTTTTACCATTCAATGTATGTTTTGGAACATATTTAGGTTAGAATCACCCATCCATACCCGTTTTCACCATTCTACATTCACACTATTCCATATTTTTTATCGAATCACTCATTTGTACTTGTTTTCACCAATCTAAGCTCATTCTATACCATAATTTTGGTTTGAATTACCTATCCATATTCGTTTTCCTCAATCGACGACTACTCTAAACCATATCTCGGTTATGATCACCCATCGATACTCGTTTAACCATTCTACGCTCATTCTATATCATATTTCAGTTTGAATCACCCATCTGCACTCGTTTTCACCATTCGACGCCTGTTTTAGACCATATTTTGGTTAGAATTACTGACCTAACACTAACCCGTCGATCATGATCATATTTTAGTACCTGTCTTCGCAAATCCGTGCCACTTTTACAGCATATTTCGGCTAGAATCACCCGCCTATACTCGTTTCCACCAGTCTACGCATGTTCTACACCATGTTTCGGTTGGAATCGCTCACCGGTACTCATTTTCATGATCATGTCCCTGTTTTATACTGTATTTCGACTAGAATCAACGATCTAAACTCGTTCTCATCATCCTACGATCATAGTAAACCATATTTTGGCTCGAATCACTCATTAATCTCGTTTTCACCATTTTATGAGCATTTGATACCTCATTTCGGTTAGAATCATATTTTTATAATCATTTCACCAATCTAGGCGACTTTATACCATATTTTGGTTAAAAATCACCCGTTCATACTTGTTTTCGCTATTCTATGCCCATTCTACAGCATAATTCTGGTTAGTATCACACTTCTGTACTCGTTTTCACTTTCTAAGCTCGTTTTACACCATATGTCGGTTAGATCACCCATTCATACTCGTTTTCATCATTCTGCGTTTATTCTATTGCATATTTAGGTTAGAATTACTTATTTGTGCTTGTTTTCACCAATCTAAGCTCGATCTATACCATAATTTAGGTTGGAGTTAACTCTCTATATTCGTTTTCATCAATCTACGCCTATCCTAAACCATATATCGCTTAGGAAGGCCCACCGATACTCGTTTAACCATTCTACGCTCATTCTATATCATATTTCACTTGGAATTACCCATCTATGATTGTTTTACCATTCGACGTCTATTTTGGACCAAATTTAGGTTAAAATCACCCATCCATACCTGTTTTTACCATTCTACGTTCGCACTATTCCATATTTTGGATCGAATCACTCATTTGTACTTGTTTTCACCAATCTATGCTCATTCTATACCATAATTTCGGTTTGAATTACCTATCCATATTCTATTTCATCAATCTACGCCTACCCTAAACCATATATCGCTTAGGAAGGCCCATCGATACTCGTTTAACCATTCTACGCTCATTCTATGTCATATTTCACTTAGAATCACCTCTTTTTTAATGCTCGTTTTACCATTCGACGTCTGTTTCGGAACATATTTAGGTTAGAATCACCCATCCATACTCATTTTCACCATTCTACATTCACACTATTCTATATTTTGGATCGAATCACTCATTCGTACTTGTTTTCACCAATCTAAGCTCATTCTATACCATAATTTCGATTTGATTTACCTGTCCATATTCGTTTTCCACAATCGACGACTACTCTAAACCATATCTCAGTTACGATCACCCATCTATACTCGTTTAACCATTCTACACTCATTCTATATCATGTTTCAGTTATAATCACCCATCTGCACATGTTTTTACCATTCGACGCCTGTTTTAGACTATATTTGGTTATAATTATCGACCAAAATACGTTCTTATCATTCTACTTCCATTCCCACACTAACCCGTCGGTCATGATCACATTTCAGTACCTGTCTTCGCAAATCCGTACCTTTTACATTATATTTCGGTTAGAATCGCCCGTCTATACTTATTTTCACCAGTCTACGCATGTTCTACACCATGTTTCGGTTGGAATCGCTCACTGGTACTCGTTTTCATGATCCTGTCCCTGTTTATACCATATTTCGACTTAGAATCACCCACCTATGCTCGTTTTACCATTCGACGTCTGTTTCAGACCATATTTAGGTTAGAATCACCCATCCATACCCGCTTTCACCATTCTACGTCTACACCATTCCATATTTTGGATCGAATCACTCATTTGTACTTGTTTTTACCAATCTAAGCTCATTCTATACCATAATTTCGGTTTGAATTACCTATCCATATTCGTTTTCACCAATCGAATAACTATTCTAAACCATATCTTGATTACGATCACCCATCGATATTCGTTTAACCATTCTACGCTCATTCTATATCGTATTTCTGTTGGAACCACCCATCTGCACTCTTTTTTACCACTCGACGCCTGTTTTAGACCATATTTTGGTTAGAATTACCGACCTAAGTACGTTCTCATCATTCTACTCCCGTTCTCACGCTGACCCGTCGATCATGATCACATCTCAGTACCTGTCTTCGCAAATCAGTGCCACTTTTACAATATATTTTGGGTAGAATTACCCGTCTATACTCGTTTTCACCCGTCTACGCATGTCCTACACCATACTTCGGTTGGAACCGCTCACCGGTACTCGTTTTCATGATCTTGTCCCTGTTTTATACCGTATTCCGACTAGATTCAACGATCTAAACTCGTTTTCGTCATTCTACGATTATAGTATACCATGTTTCGGCTCGAATCACTTATTTATCCTCGTTCTCACCATTTTATGAGCATTTGATACCTCATTTTGGTTAGAATCATATTTTTATGATCGTTTCACCTATCTAGGCGACTTTATACCATATTTTGGTAAAAAAAAACCCCGTCCATACTTGTTTTCGCTATTCTACGCCCATTCTGCAACATGATTCCGGTTAGTATCACACCTCTATACTCGTTTCGCTCCCTAAGCTCGTTTTATACCATATTTCGGTTAGATCACCCATATTCATACTCGTTTCATCATTCTGTGTTCATTCGATTGCATATTTAGGTTAGAATTACTTATTTGTACTTGTTTTCACCAATCTAAGCTCGATCTGTACCCTAATTTTGGTTAGAGTTAACTCTCTATATTCGTTTTCATCAATCTATGCCTATCCTAAACCATATATCGCTTAGGAAGGCCCATCGATACTCGTTTAACCATTCTACGCTCATTCTATATCATATTTTACTTAGAATCACCCACTTACGCTCGTTTTACCATTCGACGTTCACACCATTCCATATTTTGGATCGAGTCACTCATCTGTACTTGTTTTCACCAATCTAAGCTCATTCTATACCATAATTTCGGTTTGAATTACCTATCCATATTCGTTTTTATCAATCGAATAACTATTCTAAACCATATCTCGGTTACGATCACCCATCGATACTCGTTTAACTATTCTACGCTCATTTTATATCGTATTTCTGTTGGAATCACCCATCTGCACTCGTTTTTACCACTCGATGCCTGTTTTAGACCATATTTTGGTTAGAATTACCGACCTAAATATGTTCTCATCATTCTACTCCCGTTCTCACGCTGACCCGTCGATCATGATCACATCTCAGTACCTGTCTTCGCAAATCCATGCCACTTTTACAGCATAATTCGGTTAGAATCACCCACCTATACTCATTTTTACCAGTCTACGCATTTTCTACACCATGTTTCGGTTGGAATCGCTCACCGTTACTCGTTTTTATGATCATGTCCCCTGTTTTATACCGTATTTCGACTAGAAGCAACGATCTAAACTTGTTTTCGTCATCCTACGATCATAGTAAACTATGTTTTGGCTCGACTCACTCATTTATCCATATTTTCACTATTTTACGAGCATTTGATACCTAATTTCGGTTAGAATTATATTTTTATAATCGTTTCACCAATCTAGGCGACTTTATACCATATTTTGGTTAAAAATCACCCGTCCATACTTGTCGCTATTCTATGCCCATTCTACAGCATAATTCTGGTTAGTATCACACATCTGTACTCGTTTTCACTTTCTAAGCTTGTTTTACACCATATGTCGGTTAGATCACCCATTCATACTCGTTTTCATCATTCTGCGTTAATTCTATTGCATATTTAGGTTAGAATTACTTATTTGTACTTGTTTTCACCAATCTAAGCTCGATCTATACCATAATTTTGGTTAGAGCTAACTCTCTATATTCGTTTTCATCAATCTACGCCTATCCTAAACCATATATCGCTTAGGAAGGCCCCTAATACTCGTTTAACCATTCTACGCTCATTCTATATCATATTTCACTTAGAATCACCCATCTATGCTCGTTTTACCATTCGACGTATGTTTTGGAACATATTTAGGTTAGAATCACCCATCCATACCCATTTTTACCATTCTACTACGTTCACACTATTCCATATTTTGGATCGAATCACTCATTTGTACTTGTTTTCACCAATCTAAGCTTATTCTATACCATAATTTCGGTTTGAATTACCTATCCATATTCGTTTTCCTCAATCGATGACTACTCTAAACCAAATCTCGGTTATGATCACCCATCGATACTCGTTTAACCATTCTACTCTCATTCTATATCATGTTTCAGTTTGAATCACCCATCTGCACTCGTTTTCACCATTCGACGCCTGTTTTAGACCATATTTTGGTTAGAATTACTGACCTAACACTAACCTGTCGATCATGATCACATTTTAGTACCTGTCTTCACAAATCCGTGCCACTTTTACAGTATATTTCGGTTAGAATCACCCGCCTATACTCGTTTTCACCAGTCTACGCATATTCTACACCATGTTTCGGTTGGAATCGCTCACCGGTACTCGTTTTCATGATCCTGTCCCAGTTTTATACTGTATTTCGACTAGAATCAACGATCTAAACTCGTTCTCGTCATCCTACGATCATAGTAAACCATGTTTTGGCTCGAATCACTCATTTATCTCGTTTTCACCATTTTACGAGTATTTGATACCTCATTTGGTTAGAATCATATTTTTATAATCGTTTCACCAATCTAGACGACTTTATACCATATTTCAGTTAAAAATCACCCGTCCATACTTGTTTTCGCTATTCTACGCCCATTCTACAGCATAATTCTGGTTAGTATCACACTTCTGTACTCGTTTTCGCTTTCAAATCTCGTTTTACACCATATGTCGGTTAGATCACCCATTCATACGTTTTCATCATTCTGCGTTCATTTTATTGCATATTTAGGTTAGAATTACTTATTTGTACTTGTTTTCACCAATCTAAGCTCGATCTATACCATAATTTTTTGTTAGAGTTAACTCTCTATATTCGTTTTCATCAATCTACGCCTATCCTAAACTATATATCGCTTAGGAAGGCCCACCGATACTCGTTTAACCATTCTATGTCATATTTTACTTAGAATTACTTCTTTTTTAACGCTCATTTTACCATTCGACGTCTGTTTCAGAACATATTTAGGTTAGAATCACCAATCCATACCCATTTTCACCATTCTACATTCACACAATTCCATATTTGGATCGAATCACTCATTTGTACTTGTTTTCACCAATCTAAGCTCGATCTATACCATAATTTTGGTTAGAGTTTACTCTCTATATTCGTTTTCATCAATCTACGCCTATCCTAAACCATATATCGCTTAGGAAGGCCCACCGATACTCGTTTAACCATTCTACGCTCATTCTATATCATATTTCACTTAGAATCACCCATCTACGCTCGTTTTACCATTCGACGTATGTTTTGGAACATATTTAGCCATACCCGTTTTTACCATTCTACGTTCACGCTATTCTATATTTTGGATCGAATCACTCATTTGTACTTGTTTTCACCAATCTAAGCTCATTCTATACCATAATTTCGGTTTGAATTACCTATCCATATTCGTTTTCCTCAATCGACGACTACTCTAAACCATATCTCGGTTATGATCACCCATCGATACTCGTTTAACCATTCTACGCTCATTCTATATCATGTTTCAGTTTGAATTACCCATCTGCACTCGTTTTCACCATTCGACGCCTGTTTTAGACCATATTTTGGTTAGAATTACCGACCTAGCACTAACCCGTCGATCATGATCACATTTTAGTACCTGTCTTCGCAAATTCGTGCCTTTTACAGCATATTTTGGTTAGAATCGCCCGCCTATACTTATTTTCACCAGTCTACGCATGTTCTACACCATGTTTTGGTTGGAATCGCTCACCGGCACTCATTTTCATGATCATGTCCCTGTTTATACCATATTTCGACTAGAATCAACGATCTAAACTCATTTTCGTCATCCTACGATCATAGTAAACCATGTTTCGGCTCGAATCACTCATTTATCCGTGTTTTCAGTATTTTACGAGCATTTGATACCTCATTTCGGTTAGAATCATATTTTTATAATCGTTTCACCAATCTAGGCAACTTTATACCATATTTCGTTTAAAAATCACCCGTCCATACTTGTTTTCGCTATTCTACGCCCATTCTACAGCATAATTCTGGTTAGTATCACACTTCGGTACTCGTTTTCGCTTTCTAAGCTTGTTTTACACCATATGTCGGTTAGATCACCCATTCATACTCGTTTTCATCATTCTGCGTTCATTCTATTGCATATTTAGGTTAGAATTACTTATTTGTACTTGTTTTCACCAATCTAAGCTCGATATATACCATAATTTTGGTTAGAGCTAACTCTCTATATTCGTTTTCATCAATCTACGCCTTATCCTAAACCATATATCGCTTAGGAAGGCCCCCTGATACTCGTTTAACCATTCTACGCTCATTCTATATCATATTTCACTTAGAATCACCCATCTATGCTCGTTTTACCATTCGACGTATGTTTTGGAACATATTTAGGTTAGAATCACCCATCCATACCCGTTTTTACCATTCTACGTTCACACTATTCCATATTTTGGATCGAATCTCTCATTTGTACTTGTTTTTACCAATCTAAGCTCATTCTATACCATAATTTTGGTTTGAATTACCTATCCATATTCGTTTTCCTCAATCGACGACTACTCTAAACCATATCTCGGTTATGATCACCCATTGATACTCGTTTAACCATTCTACGCTCATTCTATATCATGTTTTAGTTTGAATCACCCATCTGCACTCGTTTTCACCATTCGACGCCTGTTTTAGACCATATTTTGGTTAGAATTACTGACCTAACACTAACCTGTCGATCATGATCACATTTTAGTACCTGTCTTCGCAAATTCGTGCCACTTTTACAGTATATTTTGGTTAGAATCACCCGCCTATACTCGTTTTCACCAGTCTACGCATGTTCTATACCATGTTTCGGTTGGAATCGCTCACCGGTACTCGTTTTCATGATCCTGTCCCAGTTTTATACTGTATTTCGACTAGAATTAACGATCTAAACTCGTTCTCGTCATCCTACGATCATAGTAAACCATGTTTTGGCTCGAATCACTCATTTATCTCGTTTTCACCATTTTACGAGTATTTGATACCTCAT
This sequence comes from Iris macrosiphon, assembly GCA_036927795.1. Taxonomy (NCBI): domain Eukaryota; kingdom Viridiplantae; phylum Streptophyta; class Magnoliopsida; order Asparagales; family Iridaceae; genus Iris; species Iris macrosiphon. The sequence goes on from JAYESA010000850.1 coordinate 52,816, forward strand.
TTGGTTAGAATCATATTTTTATAATCGTTTCACCAATCTAGACGACTTTATACCATATTTCAGTTAAAAATCACCCGTCCATACTTGTTTTCGCTATTCTACGCCCATTCTACAGCATAATTCTGGTTAGTATCACACTTCTGTACTCGTTTTCGCTTTCAAAGCTCGTTTTACACCATATGTCGGTTAGATCACCCATTCATACTCGTTTTTATCATTCTGCGTTCATTTTATTGCATATTTAGGTTAGAATTACTTATTTGTACTTGTTTTCACCAATCTACGCTCGATCTATATGATAATTTTTTGTTAGAGTTAACTCTCTATATTCGTTTTCATCAATCTACGCCTATCCTAAACCATATATCGCTTAGGAAGGCCCACCGATACTCGTTTAACCATTCTACGCTCATTCTATATCATATTTCACTTAGAATCACCCATCTACGCTCGTTTTACCATTCGACGTCTGTTTTGGACCATATTTAGGTTAAAATCACCCATCCATACCCGTTTTTACCATTCTACGTTCACACTATTCCATATTTTGGATCGAATCACTCATTTGTACTTGTTTTCACCAATCTATGCTCATTCTATACCATAATTTCGGTTTGAATTACCTATCCATATTCGTTTTCATCAATCTACGCCTATCCTAAACCATATATCGCTTAGGAAGGCCCATCGATACTCGTTTAACCATTCTACGCTCATTCTATGTCATATTTCACTTAGAATCACCTCTTTTTAACGCTCGTTTTACCATTCAACGTCTGTTTCGGAACATATTTAGGTTAGAATCACCCATCCATACCTATTTTCACCATTCTACATTCACACTATTCCATATTTTGGATCGAATCAATCATTTGTACTATTTTCACCAATCTAAGCTCATTCTATACCATAATTTCGATTTGAATTACCTGTCCATATTTATTTTCCTCAATCGACGACTACTCTAAACCATATCTCGGTTACGATCACCCATTGATACCCATTTAACCATTCTACACTCATTCTATATCATGTTTCAGTTAGAATCACCCATCTGCACAGGTTTTTAACATTTGGCGCCTGTTTTAGACCATATTTTGGTTAGAATTTCCGACCAAAATACGTTCTTATCATTCTACTCCCATTCCCACACTAACCCGTCGATCATGATCATATTTCAGTACCTGTCTACGCAAATCTGTGCCTTTTACAACATATTTCGGTTAGAATTGCCCGCCTTATACTTATTATCATCTCTCTACGCATGTTCTACACCATGTTTCGGTTGGAATCGCTCACCGGTACTCATTTTCATGATCCTGTCCCTGTTTATACCATATTTCGACTAGAATCAACGATCTAAACTCGTTTTCGTCATCCTAAGATCATAGTAAACCATATTTCGGCTCGAATCACTCATTTATCCGTGTTTTCACTATTTTACGACATTTGATACCTCATTTCGGTTAGAATCATATTTTTATAATTGTTTCACCAATCTAGGCGACTTTATACCATATTTCGGTTAAAAATCACCCGTCCATACTTGTTTTCGCTATTCTACGCCCATTCTACAGCATAATTCTGGTTAGTATCATACTTCTGTACTCGTTTTCGCTTTCTAAGCTCGTTTTACACCATATGTCGGCTAGATCACCCATTCATACTCGTTTTCATCATTCTGCGTTTATTCTATTGCATATTTAGGTTAGAATTACTTATTTGTACTTGTTTTCACTAATCTAAGCCCAATCTATACCATAATTTTGGTTAGAGTTGACTCTCTATATTCGTTTTCATCAATCTATGCCTATCCTATACCATATATCGCTTAGGAAGGCCCACCGATACTCGTTTAACCATTATACGCTCATTCTATATCATATTTAACTTAGAATCACCCATCTATGCTCGTTTTACCATTCGACGTATGTTTTGGAACATATTTAGGTTAGAATCACCCATCCATACCCGTTTTCACCATTCTACGTTCACACTATTCCCGTTCACACTATTCCATATTTTGATCGAATCACTCATTTGTACCTTGTTTTCACCCATCACAGCTCATTCTATTACCATAATTTCGGTTTGAATTACCTATCCATATTCGTTATCCTCAATCGACGACTAATCTAAACCATATCTCCGGTTATGATCACCCATCGATACTTGTTTAACCATTACTACGCTCATTCTATATCATATTTCAGTTTGAATCACCCATCTGCACTCGTTTTCACCATTTCGACGCCTGTTTTAGACCATATTCTTTGGTTAGAATTACCGACCTAACACTAATCCGTCGATCATAATCATATTTTAGTACCTATCTTCGCAAATCCGTGCCACTTTTACAGCATATTTCGGTTAGAATCCCCAGCCTATACTCGTTTTCACCAGTCTACGCATGTTCTACTACACATGTTTCGGTTGGAATCGCTCACCGGTACTCATTTCATGATCCTGTCCCTGTCTTATATCGTAATTTCGACTAGAATCAACGATCTAAACTCGTTCTCTCGTCATCCTACGATCATAGTAAACCATATTTTGGCTCGAATCACTCATTTATCTCGTTTTCACCATTTTACGAGCATTTGATACACCTCATTTCGGTTAGAATCATATTTTTATAATCGTTTCACCAATCTAGGTGACTTTATACCATATTTCGGTTAAAAATCATCCGTCCATACTTGTTTTCGCTATTCTACGCCCATTCTACAGCATAATTCTGGTTAGTATCACACTTCTGTACTCGTTTTCGCTTCTTCAAGCTCGTTTTACACCATATGTCGGTTAGATCACCCATTAATACTCGTTTTTCATCATTCTGCGTTCATTCTATTGCATATTTAGGTTAGAGTTACTTATTTGTACTTGTTTTCACCAATCTAAGCTCGATCTATACCATAATTTTGGTTAGAGTTAACTCTCTATATTCTTTTTCATCAATCTACGCCTATCCTAAACCATATATCGCTTAGGAAGGCCCACCGATACTCGTTTAACCATTCTACGCTCATTCTATATCATATTTCACTTAGAATCACCCATCTACGCTCGTTTTACCATTTGACGTCTGTCTTGGACCATATTTAGATTAAAATCACCCATCCATACCCGTTTTAACCATTCTACGTTCACACTATTCCATATTTTGGGATCGAATCACTCATTTGTACTTGTTTTCACCAATCTATGCTCATTCTATACCATAATTTCGGTTTGAATTACCTATCCATATTCTTTTTCATCAATCAACGCCTATCCTATACCATATATCGCTTAGGAAGGGCCACCAATACTCGTTTAAACCTTTCTACGCTCATTCTATATCATATTTCACTTAGAATCACCTATCTACGCTCGTTTTACCATTCGACGTCTGTTCTGGTCCATATTTAGGTTAAAATCACCATCCATACCCGTTTTTACCATTCTATGTTCATACTATTCCATATTTTGGATTGAATCACTTATTTGTAATTGTTTTCACCAATCTATGCTCATTCTATACCATAATTTCCGGTTTGAATTACCTATCCATATTCGTTTTCATCAATCAACGCCTATCATAAACCATATATCGCTTAGGAAGGGCCACCGATACTCGTTTAACCATTCTACGCTCATTCTATATCATATTTCACTTAGAATCACCCATCTACGCTCATTTTACCATTTGACGTCTGTTTTGGACCATATTTAGGTTAAAATCACCCATCCATACCCGTTTTTACCATTCTACGTTCACACTATTCCATATTTGGATTGAATCACTCATTTGTACTTGTTTTCACCAATCTATGCTCATTCTATACCATAATTTCGTTTGAATTACCTATCTATATTCGTTTTCATCAATCAACGCCTATCATAAACTATATATCGCTTAGGAAGGGCCACCGATACTCGTTTAACCATTCTACGCTCATTCTATATCATATTTCACTTAGAATCATCCATCTACGCTCGTTTTACCATTCGACGTCTGTTTTGGACTATATTTAGGTTAAAATCACCCATCTATACCGTTTTTACCATTCTACGTTCACACTATTCCATATTTTGGATCGAATCACTCATTTGTACTTGTTTTCACCAATCTATGCTCATTCTATACCATAATTTCGGTTTGAATTACTATCCATATTCGTTTTCATTAATCTACGCCTATCCTAACCATATATCGCTTAGGAAGGCCCATCGATACTCGTTTAACCATTCTACGCTCATTCTATGTCATATTTCACTTAGAATCACCTCATTTTTAACGCTCGTTTTACATTCGACGTCTATTTTGGACCATATTTAGGTTAGAATCACCCATCCATACCCGTTTTTACCATTCTTCGTTCACACTATTCCATATTTTGGATCGAATCACTCATTTGTACTTGTTTTCACCAATCTAAGCTTATTCTATACCATAATTTCGATTTGAATTACCTGTCCATATTTGTTTTCCTCAATCGACGACTACTCTAAGCCAATATCTCGGTTACGATCACCCATCGATGCTCGTTTAACCATTCTACACTCATTCTATATCATGTTTCAGTTAGAATCACCATCTGCACACGTTTTTACCATTCGACGCCTGTTTTAGACCATATTTTAGGTTAGAATTACCGACCAAAATACGTTCTTATCATTCTACTCCCATTCTCACACTAACCCGTCGATTATGATCACATTTCAGTACCTGTCTTCGCAAATCCGTGCCTTTTACAGCATATTTTGGTTAGAATCTCCCGCCTATACTTATTTTCACCAGTATACGCATGTTCTACACCATGTTTCGGTAGAATCGCTCACCACTCATTTTCATGATCCTGTCCCTGTTTATACCACATTTCGACTAGAATCAACGATCTAAACTCGTTTTCGTCATCCTACGATCATAGTAAACCATGTTTCGGCTTGAATCACTCATTTATCCGTGTTTTTCACTATTTTACGAGCATTTGATACCTTATTTCGGTTAGAATCATATTTTTATAATCGTTTCCACCAATCTAGGCGACTTTATACCATATTTCGGCTAAAAATCATCCGTCCATACTTGTTTTCGCCTATTCTACGCCCATTCTACTGCATAATTCTGGTTAGTATCACACTTCTGTACTAGATTTTGCTTTCCAAGCTCGTTTTACACCATATATCGGTTAGATCACCCATTCATACTCGTTTTTATCATTTTTGCGTTTATTCTATTGCATATTTAGGTTAGAATACTTATTTGTACTTGTTTTCACCAATCTAAGCTCGATCTATACCATAATTTTGTTTAGAGTTAACTCTCTATATTCGTTTTCATCAATCTACGCCTATCCTAAACCATATATCGCTTAGAAAGGCCCACTGATACTCGTTTAAACCATTCAACGCTCATTCTATATCATATTTCACTTAGAATCACCCATCTACGCTCGTTTTACCATTCGACGTCTGTTTTGGACTATATTTAGGTTAAAATCACCCATCCATACCCGTTTTTACCATTATACGTTCACACTATTCCATATTTTGGATCGAATCACTCATTTGTACTTGTTTTCACCAATCTTTGCTCATTCTATACCATAATTTCGGTTTGAATTACCTATCCATATTCTTTTTAATCATCTACGCCTATCCAATACCATATATCGCTTAGGAAGGCCCACCGATACTCGTTTAACCATTCTACGCTCATTCTATATTATATTTCACTTAGAATCACCCATCTATGCTCGTTTTACCATTCGAACGTCTGTTTTGGACCATATATAGGTTAAAAATCACCATCCATACCCGTTTTTACCTATTCTACGTTCACACTATTCTATATTTTGGATCAAATCACTCATTTGTACTTGTTTTCACCAATCTATGCTCATTCTATACCTTAATTTCGGTTTGAATTACCTATCCATATTCGTTTTCATCAATCTACGCCTATCCTAAACCATATATCGCTTAGGAAGGCCCATCGATACTCGTTTAACCATTCTACGCTCATTCTATGTCATATTTCACTTAGAATCACCTCTTTTTTAATGCTCGTTTTACCATTCGACGTCTATTTAAGAACATATTTAGGTTAGAATCACCAATCCATACCCATTTTTACCATTCTACATTCACACTATTCCATATTTTGGATCGAATCACGCATTTGTACTTGTTTTCACCAATCTAAGCTCGATCTATACCGACAATTTTGGTTAGAGTTAACTATCTATATTCGTTTTCATCAATCTACGCCTATCCTAAACATATATCGCTTAGGAAGGCCCACCGATACTCGTTTAATCATTCTACGCTCATTCTATATCATATTTCACTTAGAATCACCCATCTACGCTCATTTTACCATTCGACGTCTATTTTGGACCAAATTAGGTTAAAATCACCCATCCATACCGTTTTTACCATTCTACGTTCACACTATTCCATATTTTGGATCGAATCACTCATTTGTACTTGTTTTCAACCAATCTATGCTTATTATATACCATAATTTTGGTTTTGAATTAGCTATCCATATTCGTTTTCATCAATCTAAGCCTATCCTAAACCATATATCGCTTAGGAAGGCCCATCGATACTCGTTTAACCATTCTATGCTCATTTCTATGTCATATTTTCACTTAGAATCACCTCTTTTTTAATGCTCGTTTTACCATTCGACGTCTGTTTCGGAACATATTTAGGTTAGAATCACCCATCCCATACCCCATTTTCACCCATTCTACATTCACACTATTCAATATTTTTGATCGAATCACTCATTTGTACTTGTTTTCACCAATCTAAAGCTTATTCTATACCATAATTTCGATTTGAATTACCTGTCCATATTCGTTTTCCTCAATCGACGACTACTCTAAACCATATCTCGGTTACGGATCACCCATCGTACTCGTTTAACCATTCTACACTCATTCTATATCATATTTCAGTTAAAATCACCCATCTGCATACGTTTTTACCATTCGACGCCTGTTTTAGACCATATTTTTGTTAGAATTACCGACCAAAATACGTTCTTATCATTCTACTCCCATTCCCACACTAACCCGTCGATCATGATCACATTTTAGTACTTGTCTTAACAAAATCTGTGCCTTTTACAGCATATTTCGGTTAGAACTCGCCCGCCTATACTTATTTTCACCAGTCTACGCATGTTCTACACCATGTTTCGGTTGGAATCGCTCACCGATACTCGTTTTCATGATCCTGTCCTTGTTTATACCAATATTTTGACTAGATCAACGATCTAAACTCTTTTTCGTCATCCTACGATCATAGTAAACCATATTTCGGCTCGAATCACTCATTTATCCGTGTTTTCACTATTTTATGAGCATTTGATACCTCATTTTGGTAGAATCATATGTTTATAATCGTTTCACCAATCTAGGCGACTTTATCCCATATTTTGGTTAAAAATCACCTGTCCATACTTGTTTTTTGCTATTCTACGCCCATTCTGCAGCATAATTCTGGTTAGTATCACACTTCTGTACTCGTTTTCGCTTTCCAAGCTCATTTTACAACCCGCCTATACTCGTTTTCACCAGTCTACGCATGTTTTACACCATGTTTCGGTTGGAATCGCTCACCGGTACTCGTTTTCATGATCCTGTCCCTGTTTTATACCGTTTTTCGACTAGAATCAATGATCTAAACTCGTTCTCATCATCCTATGATCATAGTAAACAATAGTTTGGCTTGAATCACTCATTTATCTCGTTTTGACCATTTTACAAGCATTTGATACCTCATTTCGGTTAGAATCATATTTTTATATTCGTTTCACCAATCTAGGCGACTTTATACCATATTTCGGTTAAAAATCACCCGTCCATACTTGTTTTCGCTATTCTACGCCCATTCTGCAGCATAATTCTGGTTAGTATCACTCTTCTGTACTCGTTTTCACTTTCCAAGCTCATTTTACACCATATGCCGGTTAGATCACCTATTCATACTCGTTTTCATCATTCTGCGTTCATTCTATTGCATATTTAGGTTAGAATTACTTATTTGTACTTGTTTTCACTAATCTAAGCTCGATCTATACCATAATTTTGGTTAAAGTTAACTCTCTATATTCATTTTCATCAATCTACGCCTATCCTATACCATATATCGTTAGAAGGCCCACTGATACTCGTTTAAACCATTCTATGCTCATTCTATATCATATTTCACTTAGAATCACCCATCTACGCTCGTTTTACCATTCGACATTGTTTTGAACATATTTAGGTTAAAAACACCCATCCATACCCGTTTTTACCATTCTACGTTCACACTATTCCATATTTTGGATCGAATCACTCATTTGTACTTGTTTTCACTAATCTATGCTCATTCTATACCATAATTTTGGTTTGAATTACCTATCCATATTCGTTTTCATCAATCTATACCTATCCTAAACCATATATCGCTTAGGAAGGCCATCGATACTCGTTTAACCATTCTACGCTCATTCTATGTCATATTTCACTTAGAATCACCTCTTTTTAACGCTCGTTTTAACCATTCGACGTCTGTTTCTGAACATATTTAGGTAGAATCACCCATCCATACCCAGTTTTACCATATTTCACTTAGAATCATGATCACATTTTAATACCTTATCTTCACAAATGTCGTGCCACTTTTACAGCATATTTCGGTTAGAATCACCCGCCTATACTCGTTTTCACCAGTCTACGCATGTTCTACACCATGTTTCGGTTGGAACCGCTCACACGGTACACGTTTTCATGATCCTGTCCCTGTTTAAACCGTATTTTAACTAGAATCAACGATCTAAACTCGTTCTCGTCATCCTACGATCGTAGTAAACCATATTTGGCTCGAATCGCTCATTTATCTTGTTTTCACCATTTTACGAGCATTTGATACCTCATTTCGGTTAGAATCATATTTTTATAATCGTTTCACCAATCTAGGCGACTTTATACCATATTTAGGTTAAAAAATTACCCATCCATACTTGTTTTTGCTATTCTATGCCCATTCTATAGCATAATTCTGGTTAATATCATACCTCTGTACTCGTTTTCGCTTTCTAAGCTCGTTTTATACCATATGTCGGTTAGATCACTCCATTCATACTCGTTTTCATTATTTTGCGTTCATTCTATTGCATATTTAGGTTAAAATTACTTATTTGTACTTGTTTTCACCAATTCTAAGCTCGATCTATACCATAATTTTGGTTAGAGTTAACTCTATATATTCGTTTTCATCAATCTATGCCAATTCTAAACCATATATCGCTTATGAAGGCCCATCGATACTCGTTAACCATTCTACGCTCATTTTATGTCATATTTCCCTTAGAATCACCCCTTTTTTAACGCTCGTTTTATAATTCGACGTCTGTTTCGGAACATATTTAGGTTAGAATCACCCATCCATACCCATTTTTACTATTCTACGTTCACACTATTCCATATTTTGGATCGAATCACTCATTTGTACTTGTTTTCACCAATCTATGCTCATTCTATACCATAATTTTGGTTTGAATTACCTATCCATATTCGTTTTTCTCAATCGACGACTACTCTAAATCATATCTCAGTTACGATCACCCATCGATACTCGTTTAACCATTATATGCTCATTTTATATCATGTTGCAGTTTGAATCACCCATCTGCACTCCTTTTCACCATTCGACGCCTATTTTAGACCATATTTTGGTTAGAACTACCGACCTAACACTAACTCGTCCATCATGATCATATTTCAGTACCTGTCTTCGCAAATCCGTGCCACTTTTACAGCATATTTCGGTTAGAATCACTCGCCTATACTCATTTTCACCGGTCTACGCATGTTCTACACCATGTTTCGGTTGGAATCGCTCACTGGTACTCGTTTTCATGATCCTGTCCCTGTTTTATACCGTATTTCGACTAGAATCAACGATCTAAACTCGTTCTCATCATCCTACGATCATAGTAAACCATGTTTCTTCTCGAATCACTCATTTATCCTCGTTTTCACCATTTTACGAGCATTTGATACCTCATTTCGGTTAGAATCATATTTTTATAATCGTTTCACCAATCTAGACGACTTTATACCATATTTCAGTTAAAAATTACCCATCCATACTTGTTTTTGCTATTCTACGCCCATTCTACCGCATATTCTGGTTAGTATCACACCTCTGTACTCGTTTTCGCTTTCTAAGCTCGTTTTACACCATATGTCGGTTAGATCACCCATTCATACTCGTTTTCATTATTTTGCGTTCATTCTAATGCATATTTAGGTTAGAATTACTTATTTGTACTTGTTTTCACCAATCTAAGCTCGATCTATACCATAATTTTGGTTAGAGTTAACTCTCTATATTCGTTTTCATCAATCTATGCCTATCCAAAACCATATATCGCTTAGGAAGGCCCATCGATACTCGTTTAACCATTCTACGCTCATTCTATGTCATATTTTACTTAGAATTACCGACCTAAATACGTTCTCATCATTCTACTCCCATTCTCACACTAACTCGTCGATCATGATCATATTTCAATACCTGTCTTCGCAAATCCGTGCCACTTTTACAGCATATTTCAGTTAGAATCACCCGCTATACTCGTTTTCACCAGTCTACGCATGTTCTACACCATTTTTCGGTTGGAATCGCTCACCGATACACGTTTTCATGATCCTGTCCCAGTTTTATACCGTATTTCGACTAGAATCAACGATCTAAACTCGTTCTCGTCATCCTACGATCATAGTAAACCATATTTTGGCTCGAATCATTCATTTATCTCGTTTTCACCATTTTACAAGTATTTGATACCTCATTTCGGTTAGAATCATATTTTTATAATCGTTTCACCAATCTAGGCAACTTTATACCATATTTCGGTTAAAAATTACCCATCCATACTTGTTTTCGCTATTCTACGCCCATTCTACAGCATAATTCTGGTTAGTATCACACCTCTGTACTCGTTTTCGCTTTCTAAGCTCGTTTTACACTATATGTCAGTTAGATCACCCATTCATACTCATTTTCGTTATTTTGCGTTCATTCTATTGCATATTTAGGTTAAAATTACTTATTTGTACTTGTTTTCACCAATCTAAGCTCGATCTATACCATAATTGTCACGACCCGCACCCGGTTTAGGGGTACGAGTGCGTGGGTACGTCCAGCCTACGCCGTAGCATCGGCGGTAGAACGCTGTCAAGGTCTTGATACTATCTAGCTAATGTCACACAAACATCCAATCTCCATAAGGAGGCACGGATGACACAAATAAGATGAACACATACTCAATCACAGGATTACAGCACGATAAGATTTCGAACAAAAATAAAAATTAAACACAACACAAGTCAACAAGTAATATTCTAACTCAACAATACCCAAGTCTCATCAAAATGCCGGAGACAAATCCGGTACCAAATAGTCTACTTGAAGAATTAACAATAAATAATAATTCCGGCTAGACCTTCCAGAATCACAACTAAACTACCAAGTCTGCAGCTACTCACCATATGGTCCATAAAGTGTCGGACAGCGGTCCTCTAAGGCATAGTCTGGAAAAATATTTCCAGTCAGGAAGGAGCAAAGCAACACTCTCAAATAACAGTTCCATTAATTGATAATGTCTATAATACAATAAAACATATCATGCTAGCTACTGAGAAGACAGTAAAATAAATGCAATGGCAATTTTAAGAGAGACAGGCAATAGGCAATATGATACAGTCAGTGCATGTATGAAAATGAAAAGAACAAGTATGGTATCATATACGGGTGATGTAGTATATGATTTAAATAGAGAAACAGTAATCTATTCTAAGTGTTTGAAATAGTAGTTTCAAAATGTGATCGGCTTGGGAACATGTACGATAGCTACAGGGCCTGGCTAATCATGGTGAAGAGCATGATTAACACTTACAATTTCTACACTGCAATAAGAGGTTATGATCACATTTCTTACTAACTACTTCCCCGCCCCCAACTAGTACTGTGGATCCAACCATGACACGTCAAGATACACGAGCAAGTCAAGTCTATCATGTACGATGTCTAATATACATGTCGTGTACAATGTCAATACGATAATCAAGATAACATCTCATGACTGCAGATCCAAGCTATACTAGTCCGTGTAGCACAGTGTCAAGGATTCAGTTGTAACATTTCAGGATTATTGAATTTATAGAAATTATCAAGAAATTAGAAATTATCGGAGAATGTACTTGCCTTGGGTCCTTAGCTGGTAATTATGGATGTCCTGTTCCAGAGTATCCCCTGGGCGAACCAACAGTCCTATAAACATATCCCAGTTATAACACTTGTGTCAGATGCTATACTAACACACAAAAGAAATATACTGGCCTCAGGGCTATGCCAGGCATGGCACTAGTCAACTAGGGTCATCTAGTAGGGATACGTATATAAATACACATTTATACTCAGAAAATATATATATGTATCAATATAATACGTATAATGTATATATATAAGTGTATATCAGTAATTTTGTACAAAATACATATAAGTGTATATACACTAGATAGAAGTATATAGATATATATTTATATGTTATAAATATACATAACACATTTATTCATAACTATATTTAAGAATAGACATGTATACATATATATGTACTAGTGAAAAATATGCATTTGTTATATCTATATATGTGTATATATACCAATACATATACTATATACTTGTATACAAGTACATATATACATATATATATACCATTCACTTATATTAGTACATACTAATACACTAATTTAATTTATACTAGTATACTTTATTAAATACATATTATAAGAAAATACCAATAAACATACATATATATAATTAATTATATACTATATAAAAATACCCAATATACATTCATATACATATGCATTAATTAAATACGTACTATACAATTATTTAAATATATACTTATACAATTAATTAAATACATACTATACTTATACAATTAATTAAATACATACTATACTTATACAATTAATTAAACACATACTATACTTATACAATTAATTAAATGCTATAATTATACAATTAATTATAAATACTATACTTATACAATTATTTAAATACATACTATACTTATACAATTAATTAAATACATACTATACTCATACAATTAATTAAACACATACTATACTTATACAATTAATTAAATACATACTATACTTATACAATTAATTAAATGCTATAATTATACAATTAATTATACATACTATACTTATACAATTATTTAAATACATACTATACTTATACAATTAATTAAATACATACTATACTCATACAATTAATTAAACACATACTATACTTATACAATTAATTAAATACATACTATACTCATACAATTAATTAAACACATACTATACTTATACAATTAATTAAACACCTACTATACTTATACAATTAATTATACATACTATAATTATACAATTTATTTAAATACATACTATAATTATACAATTAAATATTAATAAAATAAATAATATACATATCTTAAATTATACATTACTAATGTATTTATATACTATGCATATATGCGTATTCAACATTAATTTAATAAATAATATACATATACATATATTAGTATATACTCATACGTATATACGTATGTATATATATACATATATATATATATATATATATATATATATATATATATACATATATATATAAAGAAGGAAGAGGGAGAAGAAGAAAGAAACTTACAGAGGGGGTTGGCCGGAGTCTCGCCGGAGGGAGAGCTGGTCGGGGTGGCTGCCAGCGGCCGCCGGAGTATAGAGGGGGCCGCCGGGGACAGTAGGTGAAGGTGAACAGTATTCCCCCCCTTTGAAATTTAAATTTTAGGGAAGAAAGGAAGAAGAAGAAGAAAAAGAAGGAGAAGAAGAAGAAGAAAGGAAGAAGGAGAAGGAGAAACTCCTACGTTGGAGGCTTGTGAGAATGTGGGGGCTTGTTTGTAGGTGGGGAAACCTAGGTTTTCTAGGGAAAGGTGTTGATGGGATATTAAATAGGGGAGAGGGTGTGTAAATTTAAGGGTGAGGATTGGCCCATTAAATGTGTGTCCAGATTGGTCATGAAGGAAAAATAATTCATGTAGGAATGAGGGTGAGGTTTAATTAAAAATTAATAGGGCTCCCTCATTGGTTTAAACAAATGGGTGTTGACACCAAAAATGCAAATTTGCAAATTAGCCCCCTTAAATTTGGGTATTTGCACAGACGCATAAAATGATGAAAATTTGGCGGGCGATTCGGTGTCCGGTGTTTTGTAGGGTCAGGGGGCGCTGTATGTTTGGTACGGGCTCAAATAGCAGGGCACTGGAATTAAATTGGAATTTTCAGAATTGGTTAAAATAGTATCCTTAATTTAATTAGAAAATAAATGCAAGTTGAGTTCTAAAATTAATTAGGAGTACATGGGGCCAAAATCAGGTCAGGTCATCAATACCAATAATGAAGTAGACTCAGAACAGGATATTACCCTAATTTGGGCCGCACGAAAAATAGGTCAAGATTGCCTCCAATTTCAATTGGAACGCACAACGATACAAAATAGGAATTTATTAAATAACGTCCGCGATGATTTTTGTGCGGCTAAAAATAAGGTACAGAGAGCTATATTATGAGTTGCAAAAATAGCAGAATGGAAGGCGGGCATGTCTAGGGCAAGATTGTGAAATTTGTTGGAAGACAAAAGTCAGGGAAGTGCTCCAAATATCGAAGCAAAGGCAATGCGCAATAATTAAATAAAAATACAGTAATTAATTACAATCTCCAATAATTAAATTTTAAAATAAAACAATTAACCTCAAAATCCCATAATTCCAACAGGTGTTCGTCTACTGGCTTCTAGGTCAATTCTGCTAGGCTAAAAATAAATGAACACTACATCTAATACTATATTTAATTACACATCACACATAATTATTTAAATTAATATACTATCATGCAATTACTAAATTGTAACTACAATAATATTAAATATTATAAAAAATCAAAAATACCCCTGTTTTCGGAACGTGGTAGTGACAAGTCTACCCTCCTTAAAAGAATTTTGTCCTCGAAATTTAAAATCTTCATAGTAGCGTTTATCGTACACATTATCATTTTCCCTCAAAGTTTAAATTCATCAATCACGAAATCAGGTAATAATCCACAATGTCTTTTCACAATTTTCAAAAATTCTGAATTATTTGCATTCCTGAAAAAATCCTCGAAATAGAATCAAAGTCCATTTTTATCAAAAAATTTCCTGAAAGTTTTTAGTTACTAATTCAATACTCGGAATTTAATATCCACTCCTCAAATTTGATTTAATCAATGCACATATATAATTATAATCTCGTCCCACAAGTTTTGAATTCAAACATTAGTCCATCTAAATTTTATTTCTCGATTTCCTCTTCCTCAAAATACTCAACAATGCGATACTTGAAGATTCTCTAATTGCAACATCCCATATAAAATTCCAATATTCATAACTTGCAAATAAATCTCCCAGAATTTCCAAATTTTAATAACCAATTTAAACATTGCATAATCTTCCTGGAATTAATAAGTCATAAATTCTGCCATGTTAAATTCTTAACCCTCTAGTTAAATCAATGTTTATCCTCGAATTTTTTTTTTCCCACATAATATGCAACGATGTAATACTTATGAAACCTCCAATACAATATTCAAGATATAAGTTCATAACTTGCAGTCCAACAATATATCGATGGCCTTCTTAAATTCCTCAAATTCAATGATAAATTCAATCATTTCATAATCTCCTTAAAATCAATGATTTAACAAAACTTCAATTATGCTATATTAAATTCTCAACTCTTTATTTAATTTAATATTTTTCCTCAAAATTTAAGGCACCTTGTCTCTCTTTGTCAAGTCATAACCTCTTCGTTAATCTTTAATACAGTTAAATCCTCAACAATCAAAGTCTAAGAGAATTCTACCTACAACCATACAACATGCAACCTAAGGGAAATATGTATGATCATGGTGTCTTTGTCATGGTATTGCAGTCTCTGTATCAGGGGTACTACTAACTACATTATAACAAGAAATCATGCATACTCACTGCTAGCTTCCTTACCTACTGCAATAGTTGCTACTAGTTATTTTTATCACTCAAGTGCATATCAATTGCAACACACTATACTAAGTACTGCTCTCTCTAATACAACCCTAGATTGACACCCAAGTCAGTTAGCAGTGAGATCTCAATCATACTCAAGTCACAGATCCTTACACATGTATATCATCTACTCATATATTAATATTCATCTCTTATCTACCATAAAGTTAATCCTCAAAATAATCGTCAAGGTTTAACTTCTCGATCAACTTAAAAATAATTGCATATACTCCTCAAAATCAGATACTCAATATCGAAAATTTAATCACTTTTAAAATCCTTATAGCCTTGACTATGTTTATTGAATTGAATTCGAATACTCAAAATTTAATAACATAAAATCTCATCTCCTCAAAAATTCTTTAAAAATTGAAATTCATTTCCACTCTACAAATTATAAATTTAAATCCACAAGCATCTAAGTACATATATATACTCACAGTCTCTAATACTCAAGGTGCACACAAATACATCAATTATCTACAACTCTCAACTGTGTACTGAATATTGCACTGCCTGGATTACTTGCAATATTACTTCCAATAATCAAAGTTATCATCACACATATTTTCTCCAATGATTTTCTATCTATTTTAATTGATACACCAATCTAATTATCATCACACGAAGTACTTACTGTTATCAGCATCATTCTCGACTAATCCTTGATATAGAATCACTAGCACTATTGGTATGGTAACACTAGCTTCATCATTAGATTATCTCATCAAACTTATTAGAACTCACGATTACTTGCACTTTCTATAATACCAATACTAATTATAATAACACCTACCATAGAACTATTGCTACAAGGTACTATGCTATGGGTATCTCTAGATTAATGCCTAATGCTCCCATGTCCAACTAAGAAATACTTACAAACTCACAAGTCACACTTAGTCAAACTAATACAAGACACAACCAAAATTGCAAGTCACTAATTATCATACTAACAAGGAATCCTCAAAGAAAAATAAGCTCAAAAGGAACTGGATCAAGGACGGAAGGTATCTTTACTGCTAGTAAAGGAAAGAAGCGATGGAACAAAGTCCTGGAATAACATAAATAGATAAGTCTTGAGATGATACTTTAAGAACCAATTTAAGATACAACCTGATAATCATACACGTCTGTCAGAAATCATGACACACAGAATCCTCGCCACGCCAGTAAGCATAGATGCGATAAACGACAGGTTCCGTAACTAAGGTATGCAACTCTATAATCATGTCATCTAGAATCCTTGCCACGCCAACCGGTATGGCTGCGAGAAACTCTAAATCTCATAACTAAAGTATGTACATCCAAGTTAGGTTCCTACGTTCTCGTCACGATAGCTAATATGGCTGCGATAAACTCTAGGTTCCATAACCAAAGTAGACGTTTTACCTTTCTCACTGTCCTCATCAATGTATGTCATCAGATGATACCATAAATTTTAGTCCGTAAAATTTATCTCAATATAAAATCAACTCAACAACGATACCAAGAATTAAAGTTAATAGCTGGTCAACAAGAATCAAACTCAATATCAATAAGTGGGAACGAACAAAAACATGGAGGAAGGATTTAAATTGGAATTTATAATGAGATTCTCAAGGGTCGTCCCAGGAATCTCTCAAATAATCTGTGATTGAGTATCCGCTCTCGTCCTAGTATCCTATGTTCTAGAATCCTATCGCAGGCACGCAGTAGTATAACAAGGATGCCACACTACTACGACATCGCACAACTCGCGAAGTCTAACCTGCATGGGCCACCACTAAAAATGTGTCACGACCCGCACCCGGTTTAGGGGCACGAGTGCGTGGGTACGTCCAGCCTACGCCGTAGCATCGGCGGTAGAACGCTGTCAAGGTCTTGATACTATCTAGCTAATGTCACACAAACATCCAATCTCCATAAGGAGGCACGGATGACACAAATAAGATGAACACATACTCAATCACAGGATTACAGCACGATAAGATTTCGAACAAAAATAAAAATTAAACACAACACAAGTCAACAAGTAATATTCTAACTCAACAATATCCAAGTCTCATCAAAATGCCGGAGACAAATCCGGTACCAAATAGTCTACTTGAAGAATTAACAATAAATAATAATTCCGGCTAGACCTTCCAGAATCACAACTAAACTACCAAGTCTGCAGCTACTCACCATATGGTCCATAAAGTGTCGGACAGCGGTCCTCTAAGGCATAGTCTGGAAAAATATTTCCAGTCAGGAAGGAGCAAAGCAACACTCTCAAATAACAGTTCCATTAATTGATAATGTCTATAATACAATAAAACATATCATGCTAGCTACTGAGAAGACAGTAAAATAAATGCAATGGCAATTTTAAGAGAGACAGGCAATATGCAATATGATACAGTCAGTGCATGTATGAAAATGAAAAGAACAAGTATGGTATCATATACGGGTGATGTAGTATATGATTTAAATAGAGAAACAGTAATCTATTCTAAGTGTTTGAAATAGTAGTTTCAAAATGTGATCGGCTTGGGAACATATACGATAGCTACAGGGCCTGGCTAATCATGGTGAAGAGCATGATTAACACTTACAATTTCTATACTGCAATAAGAGGTTATGATCACATTTCTTACTAACTACTTCCCCGCCCCCAACTAGTACTGTGGATCCAACCATGACACGTCAAGATACACGAGCAAGTCAAGTCTATCATGTACGATGTCTAATATACATGTCGTGTACAATGTCAATACGATAATCAAGATAACATCTCATGACTGCAGATCCAAGCTATACTAGTCCGTGTAGCACAGTGTCAAGGATTCAGTTGTAACATTTCAGGATTATTGAATTTATAGAAATTATCAAGAAATTGGAAATTATCGGAGAATGTACTTGTCTTGGGTCCTTAGCTGGTAATTATGGATGTCCTGTTCCAGAGTATCCCCTGGGCGAACCAACAGTCCTATAAACATATCCCAGTTATAACACTTGTGTCAGATGCTATACTAACACACAAAAGAAATATACTGGCCTCAGGGCTATGCCAGGCATGGCACTAGTCAACTAGGGTCATCTAGTAGGGATACGTATATAAATACACATTTATACTCAGAAAATATATATATGTATCAATATAATACGTATAATGTATATATATAAGTGTATATCAGTAATTTTGTACAAAATACATATAAGTGTATATACACTAGATAGAAGTATATAGATATATATTTATATGTTATAAATATACATAACACATTTATTCATAACTATATTTAAGAATAGACATGTATACATATATATGTACTAGTGAAAAATATGCATTTGTTATATCTATATATGTGTATATATACCAATACATATACTATATACTTGTATACAAGTACATATATACATATATATATACCATTCACTTATATTAGTACATACTAATACACTAATTTAATTTATACTAGTATACTTTATTAAATACATATTATAAGAAAATACCAATAAACATACATATATATAATTAATTATATACTATATAAAAATACCCAATATACATTCATATACATATGCATTAATTAAATACGTACTATACAATTATTTAAATATATACTTATACAATTAATTAAATACATACTATACTTATACAATTAATTAAATACATACTATACTTATACAATTAATTAAACACATACTATACTTATACAATTAATTAAATACATACTATACTTATACAATTAATTAAATGCTATAATTATACAATTAATTATAAATACTATACTTATACAATTATTTAAATACATACTATACTTATACAATTAATTAAATACATACTATACTCATACAATTAATTAAACACATACTATACTTATACAATTAATTAAATACATACTATACTTATACAATTAATTAAATGCTATAATTATACAATTAATTATACATACTATACTTATACAATTATTTAAATACATACTATACTTATACAATTAATTAAATACATACTATACTCATACAATTAATTAAACACATACTATACTTATACAATTAATTAAATACATACTATACTCATACAATTAATTAAACACATACTATACTTATACAATTAATTAAACACCTACTATACTTATACAATTAATTATACATACTATAATTATACAATTTATTTAAATACATACTATAATTATACAATTAAATATTAATAAAATAAATAATATACATATCTTAAATTATACATTACTAATGTATTTATATACTATGCATATATGCGTATTCAACATTAATTTAATAAATAATATACATATACATATATTAGTATATACTCATACGTATATACGTATGTATATATATACATATATATATATATATATATATATATATATATATATACATATATATATAAAGAAGGAAGAGGGAGAAGAAGAAAGAAACTTACAGAGGGGGTTGGCCGGAGTCTCGCCGGAGGGAGAGCTGGTCGGGGTGGCTGCCAGCGGCCGCCGGAGTATAGAGGGGGCCGCCGGGGACAGTAGGTGAAGGTGAACAGTATTCCCCCCCTTTGAAATTTAAATTTTAGGGAAGAAAGGAAGAAGAAGAAGAAAAAGAAGGAGAAGAAGAAGAAGAAAGGAAGAAGGAGAAGGAGAAACTCCTACGTTGGAGGCTTGTGAGAATGTGGGGGCTTGTTTGTAGGTGGGGAAACCTAGGTTTTCTAGGGAAAGGTGTTGATGGGATATTAAATAGGGGAGAGGGTGTGTAAATTTAAGGGTGAGGATTGGCCCATTAAATGTGTGTCCAGATTGGTCATGAAGGAAAAATAATTCATGTAGGAATGAGGGTGAGATTTAATTAAAAATTAATAGGGCTCCCTCATTGGTTTAAACAAATGGGTGTTGACACCAAAAATGCAAATTTGCAAATTAGCCCCCTTAAATTTGGGTATTTGCACAGACGCATAAAATGATGAAAATTTGGCGGGCGATTCGGTGTCCGGTGTTTTGTAGGGTCAGGGGGCGCTGTATGTTTGGTACGGGCTCAAATAGCAGGGCACTGGAATTAAATTGGAATTTTCAGAATTGGTTAAAATAGTATCCTTAATTTAATTAGAAAATAAATGCAAGTTGAGTTCTAAAATTAATTAGGAGTACATGGGGCCAAAATCAGGTCAGGTCATCAATACCAATAATGAAGTAGACTCAGAACAGGATATTACCCTAATTTGGGCCGCACGAAAAATAGGTCAAGATTGCCTCCAATTTCAATTGGAACGCACAACGATACAAAATAGGAATTTATTAAATAACGTCCGCGATGATTTTTGTGCGGCTAAAAATAAGGTACAGAGAGCTATATTATGAGTTGCAAAAATAGCAGAATGGAAGGCGGGCATGTCTAGGGCAAGATTGTGAAATTTGTTGGAAGACAAAAGTCAGGGAAGTGCTCCAAATATCGAAGCAAAGGCAATGCGCAATAATTAAATAAAAATACAGTAATTAATTACAATCTCCAATAATTAAATTTTAAAATAAAACAATTAACCTCAAAATCCCATAATTCCAACAGGTGTTCGTCTACTGGCTTCTAGGTCAATTCTGCTAGGCTAAAAATAAATGAACACTACATCTAATACTATATTTAATTACACATCACACATAATTATTTAAATTAATATACTATCATGCAATTACTAAATTGTAACTACAATAATATTAAATATTATAAAAAATCAAAAATACCCCTGTTTTCGGAACGTGGTAGTGACAATAATTTTGGTTAGAGTTAACTCTCTATATTCGTTTTCATCAATCTACGCCTATTCTAAACCATATATCGCTTAGGACGGCCCATCGACACTCGTTAACCATTCTACGCTCATTTTTTGTTTATTTCACTTAGAATCACCCCTTTTTTAATGCTCGTTTTACCATTCGACGTCTGTTTTGGAACATATTTAGGTTAGAATCACCCATCCATACCATTTTTACCATTCTACGTCACACTATTCCATATTTTGGATCGAATCACTTATTTGTACCTGTTTTCACCAATCTAAGCTCATTCTACACCATAATTTCGATTTGAATTACCTGTCCATATTTGTTTTCCTCAATGGACGACTACTCTAAACCATATCTCGGTTACGATCACCCATCGATACTCGTTTAACTATTCTACGCTCATTCTATATCATGTTTCAGTTAGAATCACCTATCTGCACTCGTTTTTACCATTCGACGCTTGTTTTAGACCATATTTTGGTTAGAATTATCGACCAAATACGTTCTTATCATTCTACTCCCATTTCCACCCTAACCCATCGATCATGATCACATTCAGTACCTGTCTTCGCAAATCCTTCCCACTTTTATAGCATATTTCGGTTAGAATCACCCGCCTATACTCGTTTTCACCGGTTCTACACATGTTCTACACCATGTTTCGGTTGGAATCGCTCACCGGTACTCGTTTTCATGATCATGTCCCTGTTTTATACCGTATTTCGACTAGAATCAATGATCTAAACTCGTTCTCGTCATCCTACGATCATAGTAAACCATGTTTTGGCTCGAATCACTCATTTATCTCGTTTTTACCATTTTACGAGCATTTGATACCTCATTTCGGTTAGAATCATATTTTTATAATCATTTCACCAATCTAGGCAATTTTATACCATATTTCGGTTAAAAATTACCCATCCATACTTGTTTTCGCTATTTTATGCCCATTCTACAGCATAATTCTGGTTAGTATCACACTTCTGTACTCGTTTTCGTTTTCTAAGCTCATTTTACACCATATGTCGGTTAGATCATCCATTCATACTCGTTTTCATTATTCTGCGTTCATTCTATTGCATATTTAGGTTAGACTTACTTATTTGTACTTGTTTTCACCAATCTAAGCTCGATATATACCATCATTTTGGTTAGAGTTAACTCTCTATATTCGTTTTCATCAATCTACGCCTATCCTAAACCATATATCGCTTAGGAAGACCCATCAATACTCGTTTAACCATTCTACGCTCATTATATGTCATATTTCACTTAGAATTACCGAACCTACATACTTTCTCATCATTCTACTCCCATTCTCACACTAACCCGTCGATCATGATCACATTTCAATACCTGTCTTCGCAAATCCGTGCCACTTTTACAGCATATTTCGGTTAGAATCACCCGTCTATACTCGTTTTCACAGTCTACGCATATTCTACACCATGTTTCGATTGGAACCGCTCACCGGTTACTCGTTTTCAAGATCCTGTCCCTATTTTATACCGTATTTCGGCTAGAATCAACGATCTAAACTCGTTTTCGTCATTCTACGATCATAGTATACCATATTTCGGCTCGAATCACTCATTGTCCTCGTTTTCACCATTTTACGAGCACTTGATACCTCATTTCAGTTAGAATCATATTTTTATAATCGTTTCACCAATCTAGGCGACTTTATACCATATTTTGGTTAAAAATCACCCGTCCATACTTGTTTTCGCTATTCTACGCCCACTCTACAACATAATTCCGTTTAGTATCACACCTATATACTCGTTTTTGCTTTGTAAGCTCGTTTTACACTATATTCCGGTTAGTATACCATGTTTCGCTTAGGAAGGCCCATTGATACTCGTTTAACCATTCTACTCTCATTCTATATCATATTTTACTTAGAATCACCCATCTACACTCGTTTTACCATTCGACGTATGTTTTAGACCATATTTAGGTTAGAATCACCCATCCATACCCGTTTTCACCATTCTACGTTCACACTATTCCATATTTTGGACCGAATCACTCAATTGTACTTGTTTCCACCAATCTAAGCTTATTCTATACCATAATTTCGGTTTGAATTACCTATCCATATCTGTTTTCATAAATCGATGACTATTCTAGACCATATCTCGGTTACGATCATCCATCGATACTCGTTTTTACCAATCGATGCCTATTTTAGACCATATTTTGGTTAGAATTGCCGACCTAAATACGTTCTCATCATTCTACTCCCATTCTCACACTAACTCGTCGATCATGATCACATTTCAGTACTTGTCTTCGCAAATTCGTGCCACTTTATAGCATATTTCGGTTAGAATCACCCGTCTATACTCGTTTTCACCAGTCTACGCACGTTCTACACCATGTTTCTGTTGGAATTGCTCACCGGTACTCGTTTTCATCATTCTGTCCCTATTTTATACCGTATTTCGGCTAGAATCAACGATCTAAACCCGTTTTCGTCATTCTATGATCATAGTATACCATGTTTCGGCTCGAATCACTCATTTATCCTTGTTTTCACCATTTTACGAGCATTTGATACCTCATTTCGGTTAGAATCATATTTTTATAATCGTTTCACCAATCAAGGCGACTTTATACCATATTTTGGTTAAAAATCACCCGTCCATACTTGTTTTCGCTATTCTATGCCACTCTACAACATAATTCCGGTTAGTATCACACCTATATACTCGTTTTTGCTTTCTAAGCTCGTTTTACACCATATTTTCTGGTTAGTATACCATGTTTCGCTTAGAAAGGCCCATCGATACTCGTTTAACCATTCTACGCTTTATTCTTTATCATATGTCAGTTAGAATCACCCATCTACGCTCGTTTTACCATTCGACGTCTGTTTCAGACCATATTTAGGTTAGAATCACCCATCCATACCCATTTTCACCATTTTATGTTCACACTATTCCATATTTTGGACAGAATCACTCATTTGTACTTGTTTTCACCAATCTAAGCTCATTCTATACCATAATTTCGGTTTGAATTACCTATCCATATCCGTTTTCATCAATCAACGGCTATTCTAGACCCATATCTCGGTTACGATCACCCATCGATACTCATTTTTACCAATCGATGCCTATTTTAGACCATATTTTGTTTAGAATTGCCGACCTAAATACGTTCTAATCATTCTACTCCCATTCTCACACTAACCCCGTCGATCATGATCACATTTCAGTACCTGTCTTCGCAAATTCGTGCCACTTTTACAGCATATTTCGGTTAGAATCCCCCGTCTATACTCGTTTTCACCAGTCTACGCATATTCTACACCATGTTTCGGTTGGAATCGCTCACCGGTACTCGTTTTCATCATTCTGTCCCTATTTTATACCATATTTCGGCTAGAATCAACGATCTAAACTCGTTTTCGCCATTCTACGATCATAGTATACCATGTTTCGGCCCGAATCACTCATTTATCCTCGTTTTCACCATTTTACGAGCATTTGATACCTTATTTCGGTTAGAATCATATTTTTATAATAGTTTCACCAATCTAGCCGACTTTATACCATATTTTGGTTAACAATCACCCGTCCAAACTTGTTTTCGCTATTCTATGCCCACTCTACAATATAATTCCGGTTAGTATCACACCTATATACTCGTTTTCGCTTTCTAAGCTCGTTTTACACCATATTCCGGTTAGTATACCATATTTCGCTTAGGAAGGCCCATCGATTATCGTTTTAACCATTTTACGCTAATTCTATATCATATTTTACTTAGAATCACCCATTTATGCTCGTTTTACCATTCGACATATGTTTTAGACCATATTTAGGTTAGAATCACCCATCCATACCCGTTTTTCACCATTCTACGTTCACACTATTCCATATTTTGGACCGAATCACTCATTTGTACTTGTTTTAACCAATCTAAGCTCATTCTATACCATAATTTCGGTTTGAATTACCTATCCATATTCGTTTTCATCAATCGACGACTATTCTAGACCATATCTCGGTTACGATCACCACCGATACTCAATTTTACCAATCGACGCCTGTTTTAAACCATATTTTGGATAGAATTGCAGACCTAAATACGTTCTCATCATTCTACTTCCATTCTCACACTAACCCGTCGATCATGATAACATTTCTGTACCTGTCTTCGCAAATCCATGTCACTTTTACAGCATATTTCGGTTAAAATCCCCCGTCTATACTCGTTTTCCCCAGTCTACGCATGTTCTACACCATATTTTGGTTGGAATCGCTCACTGGTACTCGTTTTCATGATTCTGTCCCTATTTTATACCGTATTTAGGCTAGAATCAACGATCTAAACTCGTTTTCGTCATTCTACGATCATAGTATACCATGTTTGGCTCGAATCACTCATTTATCCTCATTTTTACCATTTTACGAGCATTTGATACCTCATTTCGGTTAGAATCATATTTTTTTATAATCGTTTCACCAATCTAGGCGACTTTATATCATATTTTGGTTAAAAATCACCCGTCCATACTTGTTTTCGCTATTCTATGCCACTCTATAACATAATTCCCGTTACTATCACACCTATATACTCGTTTTTCTTTCTAAGCTCGATTTACACCATATTTTCCGGTTAGTATACCATGTTTCGCTTAGGAAGGCCCATCGATACTCGTTTAACCATTCTACGGTCATTCTATATCATATTTCAGTTAGAATCTCCCATCTACGCTCGTTTTACCATTCGACGTCTATTTCAGACCATACTTAGGTTAGAATCACCCATCCATACCCGTTTTCACCATTCTATGTTCACACTATTCCATATTATGGACCGAATTACTCATTTGTACTAGTTTTCACCAATCTAAGCTCATTCTATACCATAATTTTGGTTTAAATTACCTATCCATATCCGTTTTCATCAATCGATGACTATTCTAGACCATATCTCGGTTACGATCACCTATCTGCACTCGTTTTTACTAATCGATGCCTGTTTTAGACCATATTTTGGTTAGAATTGCCGACCTAAATACGTTCTCATCATTCTACTCCCATTCTCACACTAACCCATCGATAATGATCACATTTTAGTACCTGTCTTCGCAAATTTGTGCACTTTTATAGCATCTTTCGATTAGAATCACCCGTCTATACTCGTTTTCACCAGTCTACGCATGTTCTACACCATGTTTCGGTTGGAATCGCTCACCGGTACTCGTTTTCATGATTCTGTCTCTATTTTATACCGTATTTCGTCTAGAATCAACGATCTAAACTTGTTTTCGTCATTCTACGATCATAGTATACCATGTTTCGGCTCGAATCACTCATTTATCCTCGTTTTTACCATTTTACGAGCATTTGATACCTCATTTCGGTTAGAATTATATTTTTATAATCGTTTCACCAATCTAGGCGACTTTATACCATATTTTGGTTAAAAATCACCCGTCCATACTTGTTTTTACTATTCTACGCCACTCTACAACATAATTCCGGTTAGTATCACACCTATATACTCGTTTTCGCTTTCTATGCTCGTCATACACCATATTCCGGTTAGTATACCATGTTTCGCTTAGGAAGGCCCATCGATACTCGTTTAACCATTCTACGCTCATTCTATTTCATATTTCACTTAGAATCACCCATCTACGCTCGTTTTATCATTTGATGTCTGTTTCAGACCATATTTACGTTAGAATCACCCATCCATACCCGTTTTCACCATTGTACGTTCACACTAATCCATATTTTAGACCGAATCACTCATTCGTACTTGTTTTCACCAATCTAAGCTAATTTTATACCATAATTCGGTTTGAATTACCTATCCATAATCGTTTTCATCAATCGACCACTATTCTAGACCATATCTCGGTTACGATCACCCATCGATACTTGTTTAACCATTCTACGCTCATTCTATATCATGTTTCCGTTAGAATCACCCATCTGCACTCGTTTTTACTAATCGACGCTTGTTTTAGACCATATTTTGGTTAGAATTACCGACCTAAATACGTTCTCATCATTCTACTCGCATTCTCACACTAACCCGTCGATCATGATCATATTTCAGTACCTGTCTTCGTATATCCGTACAACTTTTACAGCATCTTTCGGTTAGAATCACCCGTCTATACTCATTGTCACCAGTCTACGCGTGTTCTACACAATGTTTCGGTTGGAATCGCTCACCGGTACTCGTTTTCATGATTCTGTCTCTATATTATACCGTATTTCGGCTAGAATCAACGATCTAAACTCGTTTTCGTCATTCTATGATCATAATATACCATGTTTCGGCTCGAATCACTCATTTATCCTCGTTTTTACCATTTTACGAGCATTTGATACCTCATTTCGGTTAGAATCATATTTTTATAATTGTTTCACCAATCTATGCGACTTTATACCATATTTTGGTTAAAAATTATCCGTCCATACTTGTTTTTGCTATTCTACGCCGCTCTACAACATAATTCCGGTTAGTATCACAACCTATATACTCATTTTTGCTTTCTAAGCTCGTCTTACACCATATTCGGTTAGTATACCATGTTTCGCTTAGGAAGGCCCATCGATACTCGTTTAATCATTCTACGCTCATTTTATATCATAATTCACTTAGAATCACCCATCTACGCTCGTTTTACCATTCGATGTATGGTTTAGACCATATTTAGGTTAGAATCACCCATCCATACCCGTTTTCACCATTCTACGTTCACACTATTCCATATTTTGGACCGAATCACTCATTTGTACTTGTTTTCACCAATCGAAGCTCATTCTATACCATAATTTTGGTTTGAATTACTATCCATATTCGTTTTCATCAATCGACGACTATTCTAGACCATATCTCGGTTACGTTCACCCATTGATACTCGTATTTACCAATCGACGCTTGTTTTAGACCATATTTTGGTTAGAATTGCCGACCTAAATACGTTCTCATCATTCTACTCCCATTCTCACATTAACCCGTCGATCATGATCACATTTCAGTACTTGTCTTCGCAAATCCGTGCCACTTTTACAGCAATTTTGGTTAGAATCCCCCGTCTATACTCGTTTTCACCAGTCTACGCATGTTGTACACCATGTTTCGGTTGGAATCGCACACCGGTACTCGTTTTCATGATTCTGTCCCTATTTTCTACCATATTTCGGCTAGAATCAACGATCTAAACTCATTTTCGTCATTCTACGATCATAGTATACCATGTTTCGGCTCGAATCACTCATTTATCCTTGTTTTTACTATTTTACGAGCATTTGATACCTCATTTCGGTTAGAATCATATATTTATAATCGTTTCACCAATCTAGGCGACTTTATACCATATTTTGGTTAAAAATTACCCATCCATACTTGTTTTTGCTATTCTACGCCACTCTACAACATAATTCCGGTTTGTATCATACCTATATACTCGTTTTCGCTTTCTAAGCTCGTCTTACACCATATTCCGGTTAGTATATAATGTTTCACTTAGGAAGGCCCATCGATACTCGTTTAATCATTCTACGCTCATTTTATATCATATTTCACTTAGAATCACCCATCTACGCTCGTTTTACCATTCGACGTATGGTTTAGACCATATTTAGGTTAGAATCACCCATCCATACCCGGTTTTCACCATCTACGTTCACACTATTCCATATTTTGGACCGAATCACTCATTTGTACTTGTTTTCACCAATCTAAGCTCATTCTATACCATAATTTTGGTTTGAATTGCTATCCATATTTTTTTCATCAATCGACGACTATTCTAGACCATATCTCGGTTACGATCACCCATCGATACTCGTTTTTACCAATCGACGCTTGTTTTAGACCATATTTTGGTTAGAATTGTCGACCTAAATACGTTCTCATCATTCTACTTCCATTCTCACACTAACTCGTCGATCATGATCACATTTCAGTACCTGTCTTCGCAAATTCGTGCCACTTTTACAACATATTTCGGTTAGAATCACCCGTCTATACTCATTTTCACCAGTCTACGCATGTTGTACACCATGTTTCGGTTGGAATCGCTCACCGGTACTCGTTTTCATGATTCTGTCCCTATTTTCTACCATATTTCGGCTAGAATCAACGATCTAAACTCGTTTTCATCATTCTACGATCATAGTATACCATGTTTCGGCTCGAATCACTCATTTATCCTTGTTTTCACCATTTTACGAGCATTTGATACCTCATTTCGGTTAGAATCATATTTTTATAATCGTTTCACCAATCTAGGCGACTTTATACCATATTCCGGTTAGTATACCATGTTTCGCTTAGGTAGGCCCATCGATACTCGTTTAACCATTCTACGTTCATTCTATATCATATTTCACTTAGAATCACCCATCTACGCTCGTTTTACCATTTGACGTCTGTTTCAGACCATATTTAGGCTAGAATCACCCATTCATACCCGTTTTCACCATTGTACGTTCACACTATTCCATATTTTGGACCGAATCACTCATTTGTACTTGTTTTCACCAATCTAAGCTAATTTTATACCATAATTTCGGTTTGAATTACCTATCCATATTCGTTTTCACCAATCGACCACTATTTTAGACCATATCTCGGTTACGATAACCCATCGATACTTGTTTAACCATTTTACGCTTATTTTATATCATGTTTCTGTTAGAATCACCCATCTGCACTCGTTTTTACCAATCGACGCTTGTTTTAGACCATATTTTGGTTAGAATTACCGACGTAAATACGTTCTCATCATTCTACTCCCATTCTCACACTAACCCGTCGATCATGATCATATTTTAGTACCTGTCTTCGTATATCCGTACCACTTTTACAGCATCTTTCGGTTAGAATCACCCGTCTATACTTGTTGTCACCAGTCTACGCATGTTCTACACAATATTTCGGTTGGAATCGCTCACCGGTACTCGTTTTCATGATTCTGTCTCTATTTTATACCGTATTTCGGCTAGAATCAACGATCTAAACTCATTTTCGTCATTCTACGATCATAGTATACCATGTTTCGGCTCGAATCACTCATTTATCCTCGTTTTTACCATTTTACGAGCATTTGATACCTCATTTCGGTTAGAATCATATTTTATAACCGTTTCACCAATCTAGGCGACTTTATACCATATTTCAGTTAAAAATCATCCGTCCATACTTGTTTTCGCTATTCTACGCCACTCTACAACATAATTCCGGTTAGTATCACACCTATATACTCGTTTTCACTTTCTAAGCTTGTTTTACACCATATTCCGGTTAGTATACCATGTTTCGCTTAGGAAGGCCCATCGATACTCGTTTATCCATTCTACGTTCATTCTATATCATATTTCACTTAGAATCACCCATCTACGATCGTTTTACCATTCGATGTCTGTTTCAAACCATATTTAGGTTAGAATCACCCATCCATACCCGTTTTCACCATTGTACGTTCACACTATTCTATATTTTGGACCGAATCACTCATTCGTACATGTTTTCACCAATCTAAGTTAATTTTATACCATAATTTTGGTTTGAATTACCCATCCATATTCGTTTTCATCAATCGACCACTATTCTAGACCATATCTCGGTTACGATCACCCATCGATACTTGTTTTTCACCAATCTAAGCTCATTCTATACCATAATTTTGGTTTGAATTACCTATCCATATTTGTTTTCATCAATCGACTACTATTCTAGACCATATCTCGGTTACGATCACCATCGATACTCGTTTTTACCAATCGACGCCTGTTTTAGACCATATTTTGGTTAGAATTGCCGACCTAAATATGTTCTCATCATTCTACTCCCATTCTCACACTAATCCGTCGATCATGATCACATTTCAGTACCTGTCTTCGCAAATTTGTGCCACTTTTACAGCATATTTCGGTTAGAATCACCCGTCTATACTCGTTTTCCCCAGTCTATGTATGTTCTACACCATGTTTCGGTTGGAATCGTTCACCGGTACTCGTTTTCATGATTTTGTCCCTATTTTATACCGTATTTCGGCTAGAATCAACGATCTAAACTCGTTTTCGTCATTCTACGATCATAGTATACCATGTTTCGGCTCGAAACACCCTTTTATCCTCGTTTTCACCATTTTACGAGCATTTGATACCTTATTTCGGTTAGAATCTTATTTTTATAATCGTTTCACCAATCTAGGCGACTTTATACCATATTTTGGTTAAAAATCACCCGTCCATACTTGTTTTCGCTATTCTACGCCACTCTATAATATAATTCCAGTTAGTATCACACCTATATACTCGTTTTCGCTTT
This sequence comes from Iris macrosiphon, assembly GCA_036927795.1. Taxonomy (NCBI): domain Eukaryota; kingdom Viridiplantae; phylum Streptophyta; class Magnoliopsida; order Asparagales; family Iridaceae; genus Iris; species Iris macrosiphon. The sequence continues at coordinate 85,056 of JAYESA010000850.1, forward strand.
CTAAGCTCGTTTTACACCATATTTTCCGGTTAGTATACCATGTTTCGCTTAGGAAGGCCCATCGATACTCGTTTAACCATTCTACGCTCATTCTATATCATATTTCAGTTAGAATTACCATCTACGCTCGTTTTACCATTCAACGTCTATTTCAGACCATATTTAGGTTAGAATCACCCATCCATACCCATTTTTACCATTCTACGTTCACACTATTCCATATTTTGAACAGAATCACTCATTTGTACTTGTTTTCACCAATCTAAACTCATTCTATACCATAATTTGGTTTTTCATCAATCGACGACTATTCTAGACTATATCTCGGTTACGATCACCCATCTGCACTCGTTTTTACCAATCGATGCCTATTTTAGACCATATTTTGGTTAGAATTGCCGACCTAAATACGTTCTCATCATTCTACTCCTATTCTCACACTAACTCGTCGATCATGATCATATTTCAGTACCTGTCTTCGCAAATTCGTGCCACTTTTACGGCATATTTCGGTTAGAATCACCCATCTATACTCGTTTTTCACCAGTCTACGCATGTTCTACAACATGTTTCGGTTGGAATCGCTCACCGGTACTCGTTTTCATGATTCTGTCCCTATTTTCTACCATATTTCGGCTAGAATCAACGATCTAAACTCGTTTTCGTCATTCTACGATCATAGTATACCGTCTTTCGGCTCGAATCACTCATTTATCCTCGTTTTCACCATTTTATGAGCATTTGATATCTTATTTCGGTTAGAATCATATTTTTATAATCGTTTCACCAATCTAGGCGACTTTATACCATATTTTGGTTAAAAATCACCCGTCCATACTTGTTTTCGCTATTCTACGCCACTCTACAACATAATTCCGGTTAGTATCACACCCATATACTCGTTTTCGCTTTCTAAGCTCGTCTTACACCATATTCCGGTTAGTATACCATGTTTCGCTTAGGAAGGCCCATCGATACTCGTTTAACCATTCTACGCTCATTCTATATCATATTTCACTTAGAATCACCCATCTACGCTCGTTTTACCATTTGACGTCTGTTTCAGACCATATTTAGGCTAGAATCACCCATCCATACCCGTTTTCACCATTGTACGTTCACACTATTCCATATTTTGGACCGAATCACTCATTCGTACTTGTTTTCACCAATCTAAGCTAATTTTATACCATAATTTCGGTTTGAATTACCTATCCATATTCGTTTTCATCAATCGACCACTATTCTAGACCATATCTCGGTTACGATCACCCATCGATACTTGTTTAACCATTCTACGCTCATTCTATATCATGTTTCCGTTAGAATCACCCATCTGCACTCGTTTTTACCAATCGACGCTTGTTTTAGACCATATTTTGGTTAGAATTACCGACCTAAAAACGTTCTCATCATTCTACTCGCATTTTCACACTAACCCGTCGATCATGATCATATTTCAGTACCTGTCTTCGCATATCCGTACCACTTTTACAGCATCTTTCGGTTAGAATCACCCGTCTATACTCGTTGTCACCAGTCTACGCGTGTTTTACACAATGTTTCGGTTGGAATCGCTCACCGGTACTCGTTTTCATGATTCTGTCTCTATATTATACCGTATTTCGGCTAGAATCAACGATCTAAACTCGTTTTCGTCATTCTACGATCATAGTATACCATGTTTCGGCTCGAATCACTCATTTATCCTCGTTTTTTCCATTTTATGAGCATTTGATACCTCATTTCGGTTAGAATCATATTTTTATAATCGTTTCACCAATCTAGGCGACTTTATACCATATTTTGGTTAAAAATCACCCGTTCATACTTGTTTTTGCTATTCTATGCCCATTCTATAGCATAATTCTGGTTAATATCATACCTCTGTACTCGTTTCCGCTTTCTAAGCTCGTTTTACACCATATGTCGGTTAGATCACCCATTCATACTCGTTTTCATTATTTTGCGTTCATTCTATTGCATATTTAGGTTAAAATTACTTATTTGTACTTGTTTTCACCAATCTAAGCTCGATCTATACCATAATTTTGGTTAGAGTTAACTCTATATATTCGTTTTCATCAATCTATGCCTATTCTAAGCCATATATCGCTTAGGAAGGCCCATCGATACTCGTTAACCATTCTACGCTCATTTTATGTCATATTTCCCTTAGAATCACCCCTTTTTTAACGCTCGTTTTATAATTCGACGTCTGTTTCGGAACATATTTAGGTTAGAATCACCCATCCATACCCATTTTTACTATTCTACGTTCACACTATTCCATATTTTGGATCGAATCACTCATTTGTACTTGTTTTCACCAATCTATGCTCATTCTATACCATAATTTCGGTTTGAATTACCTATCCATATTCGTTTTCCTCAATCGACGACTACTCTAAATCATATTTCAGTTACGATCACCCATCGATACTCGTTTAACCATTATATGCTCATTCTATATCATGTTGCAGTTTGAATCACCCATCTGCACTCCTTTTCACCATTCGACGCCTATTTTAGACCATATTTTGGTTAGAACTACCGACCTAACACTAACCGTCCAGCATGATCATATTTCAGTACCTGTCTTCGCAAATCCGTGCCACTTTTACAGCATATTTCGGTTAGAATCACTTGCCTATACTCATTTTCACCGGTCTACGCATGTTCTACACCATGTTTCGGTTGGAATCGCTCACCGGTACTCGTTTTCATGATCCTGTCCCTGTTTTATACCGTATTTCGACTAGAATCAACGATCTAAACTCATTCTCATCATCCTACGATCATAGTAAACCATGTTTCTTCTCGAATCACTCATTTATCCTCGTTTTCACCATTTTACGAGCATTTGATACCTCATTTCAGTTAGAATCATATTTTTATAATCGTTTCACCAATCTAGGCGACTTTATACATATTTCAGTTAAAAATTACCCATCCATACTTGTTTTTGCTATTCTACGCCCATTATACCGCATAATTCTGGTTAGTATCACACCTCTGTACTCGTTTTCGCTTTCTAAGCTCGTTTTACACCATATGTTGGTTAGATCACCCATTCATACTCGTTTTCATTATTCTGCGTTCATTCTATTGCATATTTAGGTTAGAATTACTTATTTGTACTTGTTTTCACCAATCTAAGCTCGATCTATACCATAATTTTGGTTAGAGTTAACTCTCTATATTCGTTTTCATCAATCTACGCCTATCCTAAACCATA